>JAKSZP010018838.1:0-75479 GCA_022478985.1 Massospora cicadina | reverse complement strand
TGGTTCAGGTGTATCCTAAGTATCTGAACTTGGGACTTGTGGCCTAGCAATTTCACTTAATTGTATTCAACTATGATGACATGGGCTCAAGGGCTTTGTTGGTTAGGTGAACTTAAATTTAAGTTTTGATTTAATGACTTGATCACATGGGTTTTGTTGGTCTATGTAAAAATTAATTTTTAATATCAGTTGAGTTTTTGACCAAATTAATTACTAATTAGTGATACAAATTGCCTTGGTATGTGCTAATTACATGTGAAAGTAAATTGGTTCAGCTATTTTTAAGATATGATGAAACGCCATCTCAAGGATGATGATGGTAAATAACTCTGACTCTGAGGCTGAGCATGATGCCCTGAGTCAAAGTATTTGTAGACGTCCTTACAAACTTTTTATGTGGCCAAGGGCCACTGAAAGTAAGGCGTCATGGGTAAGATGTGGTTAATATCAAACCCTATAAATAACCATTGCATTTACACTTATTAAGACATCCTTTAACTTCTGGATTAAGTTTATATTTATCTTATAAACTTTTTGCATTATCACTTTATTTTATATTAAAGTCAATTTTCATTTGGGATCAGTAGGATCAGGGCAGCGTGCCATCGTCCAAGTGAAATGACCAGGTATACAATTGAAGTATTACTAAAAAGTTATATCATAAATTTAAAGCACCATCCTGTCTCTTGTCCTCACACAATATACGCTCGAAGCTGCAGTTTCCATCAAACAACAAACCATCCATCAGGCGAAGCCCAAATAATTAACACTACCCTTTCCTCCCCTTTATGAAAATTCAGCACCACTATTCTGGTGGATAATGGAGCTTCTGAAAACTTTATGGCCTAAAGCCTAGCTGACTACCTTAAGTCGAGTTATGTACCAGGTGGTATGGTTAGAGGAGGGGCTTCTCAAGGTATTCCCACACTGAATATTCAGGGTTTAGTGGACTACCAAGTTGGCAGCTAACATCTGTCCGACCACTTTTAAGCTATCAAAAACCTCTTGTACCCCATTATTTTGGGTGTAGAGTTGTGGAAAAATTTTGATGTCAGGACTAACTTGAAAAAATACCATATCCCTCACATTAAAAAATGGTCACACATTAATTGTTCCTTTGTCTGTGGCTAACATCCAGGGCGATTTGCCCCACTGGCCCAACATTCACAACCTCAGTCTCCCCAATGCTGAAGCTCTCTGTGAAGGTTCCCCTACCTTCTTGTTTGGAGGGTTTGCAATCTTCCTTTGAAGCAGCTTCAGCTAATGCACTACCTGATCATTCTGAGTTCAATTGTGAGTTCAAGCTCACTGTGGAACTGATGCGTATATCCTCCCCTATTTACCTATTGATTTTCTGGGAGGAAGAGGCTTTAGATGTGTTGATGAAGGAGCAGTTAGCAATGGTGCGTTTTTTCAGCGTACCTCCCCTGTTTGCTCCCCGCTTCTCTTTGTGGAGAAGGATGATGGAACCTTACTCCCTTGTGAAGATTATGGTAATCTAAACGATGTTACTGTACCAGACCTCCATCCCATCCCTTTGGATTCACAGATTGCGTGTTACATGGAGAAGGCTAAAGTATTCTCCAAACTGGATTGCCTAAATGAGTTCAATCAGATCTGGATAAAGAAGGGACAGAAGTGGTTAACCACAATCTGTACCAGAAATTTTTTCCAGTTTTTGGTCATGCCCTTTAGGCTTAAGAATGCCCCAGCTATCTTTCAACGCTGCATTCATGCTGCGTTGGGGGACTTGTTGGGGGTATGCGCGGTTTCCTACATGGATGATATCCTGGTGTTTTCCCTTGATTATGAGTCACATGCAGTACACCTTCAGCAAGTGATGGAGAGTTTAAGGGCAGCCCTCCTTACGCTAAAGATCAGCAAGTGTGAATTCTTCAAGTCCCAGGTCACTTTTCTTGGCAACGTCGTGTTTTACTAAGGACATATGATAAATCCAGACAAGAAGAAGGCGATTTGGAAGTGGCACACCCCACTTAAGTGAAGAAATTGAGGAGTTTTTGGGGACGTGTACGTTCCTCAAGAAGTTCAAGCCCAAACTTTCCGAGGTGGCAGTGCCCTTGTACAAGGCTAGTGGTGAAAAAGTGCTTCAGTGGTCCCCTCATTTTGGAGGATGCTTTTCAAGCAGTGAGGTGCACCCTGTTGTCCACGTCCATCCTTCACCATGTTGACCCTTCAAAGGAGTTCATTGTGTCTACTGATGCCTCCAACTTCACCATAGCGGCTTCTTTGCTACAAGTAGGCGAAGATGGGATAGAGCATCTGGTGGGATATTTTTCTAGGAAAATGTCCCTGCCTGAGTTGAACTACGCCGTTTACGACTAAGAGTTACTAGCAGTGGTGGATGCGCTGACTAACTGGCGTCACCACTTGCATGGCTCTTCCCAACCTTTCTGGGTATGTACAGATCACCGTGCCCTCCTGTACTACCGCGCTCCTCATGTCTTAACTCCACGGCAGACCCGCTGGCATGAAACCCTTACCCAGTTTGCATTTTCTTATGAGTTCACCAAGGGTAAGGAGAATGGGTTGTCGGATGCTTTGAGCTGCAATCCTACATTAGCTCCTGATCCTAAGGAGGTAAAGTTTCATAACAAACAACTGATGATTCCGCCTAATAAAATTGTGTCTCAACTTCCCTCTCCCTCAGCCAACGGGCCAGCGCTTGCATCTCTAGAAAATTAGAGGAATACAGTATGTTCAGAAAGGTAGTCCTTTTTCCAGCCATTATCAGCTGAATATACTATGGTTCTTGTTAAGAGCGCTTTGAACCAAGAGTATTTATCCAGGGGTTATCACGTAAAGCAGGAGATGGTGTGGTTTCAGGGGCGCCTATGGGTTCCTGCTGGACCACTGCGCCTGGAATTCATCAGAAACCATCATGACGGAATCACTGTTGGTCATCCTGGGAAAGCATAGACCTTGGAGTTAATACGACGCACCTACAATTGGAAGGGCTTGCCTGCTCAGGCGGGACGGTATTATAAAGAGTGCTTGATCTGCAACCAAATGAAACCATGTTGTCAATCTTTAGCGGGTTTTTGGTAACAGTCCAAAAGGCTGAAGGGCCCAGGACTCCCTATTGGTGAATTTCATTGTGAAACTACCTGTCTCTGATGATTACAATGCCATCATTGTGGTGGTGGACCGTTTTATGAAGTTCACCCACTTCATTCATTGCAGAATGACAATAACTGCGGCTGAGATGGCTAGGCTCTTCGTCACTCATGTGTTTGCGCTTCATGGGGTTCCCCAAGAAATTATTAATGACTGGGGACCCCAGTTTACATCCATCTTTTGGGAAGAGTTGTGTAAGACTCTTCAGATTCGCCCCTGCCATTCAACTGCCTATCACCCCAATCAGATGGGCAGACTGAACGAGCGGGCCAGTGCTTGAGCATTTTCTGCGGTGTTACACCGCCGCGGATCATTCAGATTGGGTTTCTCACCTATCTATGGCCCAGTTTAGCTGCAACAACAGTTTGCATTCTTAGATTGGTTGTTCTCCTTTTTTTTGCTAACCATGATTTTAACCTCGCCTTTAACATGGAGCCCAGGTGTGGATCTAAGGTTGAAGTGGTAATGGACTTTGCAAATACTATCAAGAAGGTCCACCAAGGGGTTTCCACGAGTTTGGAGGCGGCAATGCAAGTTTAAAAGGAGAACGCTGATGGTAAGTGTCGAGTGGGTCCAGCATACAAGGAAGGCTGTCTTATGATGCTTGAAGCTCGAAACATCCCTATCAAGAAGACATGCAAAAAGCTGGGTCCAAAGAGGGTTGGCCCTTACCGCGTTGTTAGAAAGGTGAGCCATGCCTCATACCAGTTGGATCTTCACTCTTCAATTTGGATCTTCTCTGTCTTTCATGAGAGCAAATTGACATTGTTTGAGGGCCCCCCACCTGAGACTCTCCGAGGCTTATCTCGTGGATGGGGCATCAGAGTGGGAAGTGGATGAAATAGTAGCCTCCCGCTGTGTTAAAAGAAGGCTTGAGTACCTGGTATCCTGGAAGGATTTAGATGCCGCAGAGAACAGTTGGGTACCAGCACGTGATTGTGTGCATACCCAAGACCTGATTGAAGCTTTCCATAAGCGTTTTCCCCTGGTCACTGGATCTCAACCAAAGCAAACCGTTGCCGCAAATGAAGTTGGCACCAGCCACAAGAACTTTTCCTTGCGCAAGCCCCTGGAGGGGGTTGAGCCCCATCAGGAGGAGAGAGTGTAATGTCATGGTTGGAAAATGACTCATCCTTGGGACCAACGTTAGAGACAAAGATGCTTGCAGGGAGGCCAAGAAGGTGAAGTTAGCAGGCCTCCCTGACCTCAAGAATACCATAGACTAACGCTGGGTAAAGGCAAAATATGCCCAAGTTGGTCCTATGGAAGCAAGCAAAGTTCAGCCCTGTATTAGAGTAGGGGCGTTAAAATGAACTATCTTTGTTATGACAGAAAACGGCTTGCTTCAGTTTTTGGGTGAACTGGGTTTTGAAACCCGTTTAGGTTTTCGCACTTTACAGCTCAGGACGGCCATTTTTACAATCAATCACCAGAGTTTGGTCAATCACCCAATATAGCATTTTGCTCAATGGATGAGTGCGCCTATTGGTGCACCTCAGCTTAGACCCACTTCCATCAGTTGATTGTTTACCTGAATTTCATTGGATTTCCCATGTCAAGACCAACCTCCCCTGTTGGTTGACTAATTCCCATAAATAAAATCCCTCTTTAAGTACACCATTTTCCTTACATGATATCTTGGACGATCCTGTGCACAGATCTCTTCACGGAGGTCTCATGCTACATTAACCTTTCAATTTTGATTACAATAAAGTTATCCCCTTGTGCACCGTTGGTCTGCCCAGGTTCCCTCCAAACTGGGATGACTATACCTCCTTACTCTGTGCACCCCGTAAGTTTTGGTTGGTTATTTACTCAAATGATTGCACTCCACTACTTGAGTTTTATTGCTCCAGCTCCATCTGCTGAGCTCTAGCAACTTTTATTCTAGCGACTAGTTCCCTGGCGGTGGCCCTGTGCATCATGCACTACCACGCTGGGAATAGGAGAGTTATAGACACTCTCCTTACACCCACATATTGATGGATCTCACCCATAGTTTAATTTTGATCCTTGAAACAAACTTTCCTTGTTAGTCAACTTTCAAATAAAATATGCCGTTAGTTTTAAATTTTTGTATGGTTCCTTGGGTGAACCTGTGCGTGGACCTACTTGAGGAGGTCTCCAACATCATATGCTACTTTATTTTGAAAAAATAACTAAAGTATCTGGTGTACCTCTGGGCCTCCTGGGTCCCTCCAGATTGAGGCACTCAAGCACTTTGGCACTGATCTTCACTTAGTTATGAGCTCCCCTTTAGATTCCACCAAGTTCTGTTGTTTCTTTGTTAACTACTATTATACACTGTGTTGCACACCCATTACCTGGCTCTCTTTTGCTCTGGCACCCTCTGTGGTGACTTGTTTCCAATTTTGCTAATGACTAGTTCCCTGGCGGTGTTGCAGTGCATCCCACAACATCTCACTGGGAATGAAAGAGTTACAGAAACTCTATTGACATTATTGACCAACCTTCTTATTTTAAGTGCATTTAATTTTAATCATGTATGGCTTTCTCTATGTGTGAATTGGGTGCGCTGGCCATTTGTCACAGCCACTATGGTGCTCACCACAGGTTTCTCATTTGGTTTTGTGTTAATGCATATTGAAGTTATTCTTACAACTACCAACTAGGAAGTGCCCACCATTCCTGTTTGTACCTGGTGGACTTGGACTATTTGTGATCCTGTTGCCACAATTCCCAGACTTTCCACAAAAACTTACTTCAAAATACAATAGGCTCTTGCTTTTCTCTCGCTGGAAGCCTCTTTTAATAAAAAAATGCCTGGTTCTTGTCTACCCTTGTGGGGGCGGATTTACTGTATCAACTGCCTTTTGAGGTGGCTGACTGAGTTTTAGTGGTGTTTCATGGTCAGCCGCTTTAGCGGAAATTTTTGAAAGGCCTGGAGCATGCTCTGGAGTTGCATCTCCCATATGCGTCATCCTTCCAAGCATTTATACAAGTTCTCAGCTATGCGCCATGCTGGCCACCTGGTGAAATTATTATTAAAGTGGATTTTTGACAGGGCCCATACCCCACCTCTGTATGACATTGTTAAAATGTCATTTCTCCATTCCACCTTGGACTTCCCCACAAGAGACGTCCCAATATGGCAATCACCACTCCCAACTTTGACCATCTGATTGTAGCTCATTGGGGCTATTTCCCCGCCCCAACCCAGAAAAGGCTAGGTAATATGGCCGTCATGGTTTCACCTGGGGTGGCATTTTTTAATATGGGTCCCAAAAACTCATGCGCGCCTCTCAAAAAGAAGGTATCTTATCCTTCCATTCCTTTGAGTTCTGCAAAATCAAAGGTGAGCAGGGGTCTAGCCCAGAGTTTAAATTAGATGTCTCAGTCTATTCTGCCATGATGATGTCACACACAGTGACCCCTATAAATACGCCGCCCAACTCTAGTGGTTTTCCTTGATCGGGGAGGAGCTCCCCACCATTCCTTTCTCACTTTGGCTGAATTAGAGGGTTCAGAAGGGTCTAGCCCCAAATCAATGATAACAATTTAACTAAAATGGTTTTTTCTCTGCACTGCGTTCTGATGGTGCAGGCAGGGTCTCCATGAAGGGCCAGGTGGTGATGGCCTTGGATAATGATGAACAACTGGCAATCAAATTGTTTGTTGGGTCATTAACGCCTAAAAACGAGCTTTATAACGCGAATTTTTTTAATAAAAACGAGCAAAGTATCATCTCTTGTGGCTCTAGCATGGAACTCATTTATGTATACCAGATTACCCCAGAGAACCCATGCTTGACCCCTACCATGATCCGCAGAACACGATTAGTGAAAAGAGTTACTTTTGAAATACAAGAATGCTTTTGCAATTGCTGAAAATATGGTGGGATAAGTCTCCTCAGTAGTAAGAGTGGCCAATTACCCCTCTCCATTTTATGATGCAAAAGCTTATCCTGAAGGCATGCTTATGCCTGATGAAGGGTTTTCTGGGGCGGTATTGGCGGTTTCTGCTTTTGTTTAATAACCATTTTGGATTTTTTTGTTGAATACTACCCTTTCATCCCCCTCAGGAAAAATCAGCACAACTATTTTGGTAAATACAGGAGCCTCTGAGAATCTCATTTCCCAAGACCTGGCCGACTACCTTGATTTGAATTACTTGCCAGGTGGTATGGTTAAGGGGAGGGGATTCTGAAGGTATTTCCACAGCTGAAGGTTATGGGGCTAGTGGATTATCAGGTGGCAAATATCATTTAGCTGACCTTTTTTGGCAGTTAAAAATCTTCTTTACCAGATTATTTTTGGTAGTGAAGTGGTGCGAGTAGTTTATGTCAGAACCAACCTGAAAACCAACACCTTGACTTTATCTCTGAAGAATGGGCAGGAATTAGTAATCCACTTATATGAAGTCAACATCCAGGGAAATTTTCCCTAATGGACAAAGTTAAACAAGCTTTGCCTTGCACCTCTGCTGAAGCCCACTTTGGAGGTACACTTACCTTCCTGCTTGGAGGGACTGAAATCTTCATTTGATTCTGCTTCAGCCAGTGTACTACCAGCTCATTATGAGCTTTTTTTCGAGTTCAAACTCACTGTTGATCTGTTACATATATCTTCTCCCATTTACCCTTAAACTTTCTAGGAGAAAGCAGCTTTAGACATGCGGGTTATGGAGCAGTTTGCCAAATGTGCAATAATACAGCGTACATTTCTGGTATGCTCACCAATCCTCTTTGTGGAGAAAACTGATGGTACTCTACGCCCATGTGTAGACTATGGGAATTAAAACAACGTCACAGTACCAGACTTGCATCCCAATCCGGTGGACTCACATATTGCTCACTATATGGAAAAGGCTAAATATTCTCCAAGCTAGATTGCTTAAATGCGTCAATCAGATCCGTATCAAGAAGGGCCATGAGTGGCTCACTTCATATAAAAACAAGAAAGGATATTCAAGTTTTGGGTTATACCTTTGGGCTTAAAAATACACTTGCTATCTTCCAAAGCTGTATATATGTGGTTTTCGGGTACCTGCTGGGTGTATGCACAGTAGCTACATGGATGATATTCTGGTGTTTTACTGATCAAGAGTCCCATAAAATATACCTGCGGCAATTGGTGGAATGTTTAAGGGCAGCCAACATCACGCTGAAAATCAGTAAGTGTGATTTCTTTAAGTCCAAGGTCACCTTCCAGGGAAACATTGTGTTTGACCAAGGCCACATGATAAATCCAGACAAGGAGAAGGCGATTTGTGAGTGGCCCACTCTAACTTCAGTTAAAGAATTAAAGAGACTTTTTAAGGACGTGTACATTCTTAATAAATTCACACCAAATCTTTCTGAGGTGGTGGCGCCCTTGTATAAGGCGAGTGGAGCAAAATTGTTCCAGTAATACCCTGTTTTTCAGAATGCCTTCCAAGCGGTAAAATGAACCCTGTTGTCCACGCCCATCCTTCACCGCATAGATCCCAAAGAGGAATTTATTATTGCTAGTAATGCCTCCAACTTCGCCATAGTGGATTCCTTGTTACAAGTGGGCATAGATGGAATAGTGCATCCAGTGAGATATTTTCCAGGAAGATGTACTTACCAGAGTTAAACTACGCCGTTTATAAAAAGAGTTATTAGCAGTGTTTAAGGCGCTGACCTATTGCCGTCATCATTTTCATGATTCATCCTACAATTCTGCATCCATACAGATCACGATGCCTCGTTGTACCACCGCACACCTCATGTATTGACCTCACAGCAAACCAGCTGTCATGAGACCCTGGCCCAATTTGTGTTTTTATGAGTTTGCAAAGGACAAGGAGAATGGTTTGGCGGATGCTTTGAACCTAAACCCTGTGTTATCTCATGATTTTAAGGAAGTAGAGGTACACAACAGCCATCTTATGATTCTGTAGGTTAAGATTGTGTCCCAAAATCCCTCCCCATGACCCACGGGTCAGTGCTTGCTCCTCTGGAAAATGCGGAGCAATATGGTATGTTCAGAAAGGTGGTCCTTTAACAGCCCCTGTCAGTATAATATACGATGGTCTTCGCCAAGAGCAAATTGAATCAGGAGGACATTACCAGTGGTTTTTCGCATTAAGGACGAGATGGTGTGATTTCATGTATGCCTATGGGTTCCCGCTTGACCACTTCTCCTGGAAATCATCTGGGACCATCATGACGGAATCACTGTTGGACATCTTAGGAAGGCAAAGACTCTAGAACGTATTCACTGCACTTGTAATAGGAAGGGATTAGCCGCGCAGATTGCCAGGTATAGTAAGAAGTGCCTGGTCTGCACCATATGGAGCCAAATCTTTAGCCACTCACAGTGTTTCTGGTACCAGTTCAGAAGGTCAAAGGGCCTTGGACTTTCTTATTGGTGGATTTTATAGTGGAGTTACCTGTATCTGATGTCTAAGATGCCATCATGGTACTTTTCTTTCTCGTTGCAAACACTTTTGCAACCCATTCAATTCAAGACTAAATCTAGTTTGATAATCTCATAGAGGGGATTAGTCTGCGCCCATGTCTGGGAGCAGTTGGGCAAGCAAGGCAAGAGGAGCAGGCGGAAGGCCTGCGGCCTCTAACGTTCAAAACCGCCCCGGAGAATCCAGCGGAATAGAAAAAAATCTAAAAAAACCGGCAGTCACAATTTCCCTGGAGATACTCACATGGCAAGCACGATGCAACCAGTACATCAATACGCCACATTCCCAGCCACTTTCGTCGGTGGAATTCGGAGTCCGTGTGTATCTGGACATCCAAAAAATGGCCCTATGGGAAAAATTTTGTGAAGATGTACACAAAATTTTCCTGACCGCGGTGTACGTTGCACCTCACTCCATGTCACGCGGTTGGTTGGACCTAGGTTTTGAAAGCAAAATAGCAGCAGACGAGGCTGCAGCGGTGCGCGTAGTGGTCAACCTCCCCCGAAGGGCAACAGGTTGTCGAAACTAAACGCACCAGATGGACAAAATCAAACCAAATTTTCCTCACGTTTGACTTTTTGCCTACAACAGTAAAACGTGACATTTTGGAGCAACACCTGAAAGATGGTCTCGCCATATACGGCGAAATACAATCTTTCAAAATGCAACGTTTCATGCTGATGCCACACCTGTGCACCGGCAAAGCCATCGCAGTTCTGACCCCAACTGAGGAGATCACGAAGGACCTAACCCAGATCCCGCACTCCACCTTTATTGATATCGCAGGGCACACCACCCACCCATTCTGGGTAACCGTGGACAGCGCGCCCCCCATTTGCACCCACTGTGACGCGTTCAGCCATAAGGCACACGTGTGCCCCATTAAAGAGGGCGTTACATTCCAAGAGCACCCCTCGGCGGCCATGGCCAGTGGAGAGGCGCACTACGAACCAACTGCAAGCACCAAAGAGGCTTTCCCATGGGGAGCACAAGGCTGCTACCTATTGGTAAAGCCCATCTCCCCGCAGGAGCAGAAGAAGGCCAAGCAGGCCTGTAGGACTGCAGCCAAGGAAGCGGCCAAGGTCACCACCACCATCCCACACTCACAACGCCAGGAGGACATGGAGACCTTCGCGGCGGAAGCAACTCAGGAATCCATCACCCAATCAGATTGGGAGGCCCAAGCCGAATGGGCCACTCAATCTGAGGATCCGATGGGAGATTCGATCTCACCCAATCGCTGCTCCCAAGCCCCAGTTGAAACCAACTTGGGACCTATCCCAACCAAAAAAATTTTTTTTGCCCCACTCGATGGTGCACCGAACTTATCCGCACCACAAAAAATTTGTCCGACGTCGGGAAAACAAAAAGTGAAGGCCAAAGCCAACGCGACTCTTTCCACAAAAATTAACAAAAACCCTGATAGCATTGCTGCTATTACCTGCGCTGCTGTGAAAGCCCGTTAGGACCTGGAAGAGGCTGGTGGGCCAGGGGCCCACCCCCGCACACCTAAGGTGTGATGGGGGAAACCTTCACTCTAGGGACGCTGAATATCGCCGGACTCAAGGCCTCCCCATCCCAGGCTAGGAAACTGAGTTTTTTACAAAATAATTTACCCGTGGATATCCTGGCCATCCAGGAAACCCACTGTCCACGAGGTTCCGAGGATGCTTGGAAAACAATGCTCCTACCATCCCTATCCTTTTGGTTGAAGCACTGTGGGGTGCTAATTTGGAAAAACAATTTTTTAAAATTTATATCTTCAGAAACATTCCTAAATGACTGAGTGCTCGTTGTCACCTTCTCATGGGCTGATGTTGCACACACAATTGTCAACATTTACGCCCCAAACGGTGCACAAGAGCGTCGGGAATTTTTCTCATCGGTCAAATCCCTCCCGCTACCCCCCAATTCTTTCCTAATTGGCGACAAGAACTGTTGGCTAACCTCACCAACGGACTGGTGGCCACCCTCACCCCACGCCCCACAGGGTCACGTAGAACTACGCGTTCTAAAAGCCACCCTTGGGTTAATGGATGTGCTGCCATGACATGCCCCACTGCTCAAAAACATGATGCGTCCCCACATCCACAATGGCCAATTAAGGTCCATGACCTGCATTGACCTTATTCTAGCACCGGCGAAATTCCAACCCCACATCTCCCACTTCAAAACAACGAAAATGGAATTCTCTGACCACCGACTGGTCTCGATAACATACCACTTACCCATCACAGTTGCAAAGGCCCCACATTGGTGCAAAATCCGCCCCCCAGAGCTAGTGTCGCCAGGATTTTTCACGTGGGTGGAAGAGGCAACTTTGGCAAAATTGTTTGTTGCACCGTTTTGCACGGACCCCATTTCCACATGGGCAACTTTCAAAAAAGACACCATCCGCCACTATCGCCATCTCTCATCCAGACGCTCATGAGCCACATCGGCGGTTATATTGCGCGCGCTGGCGGAATTGGCCCACTTGGAGTCCAACATTCCAGCCTCAGGATATAGCCCTGCATGGGGCCAGAAGTGGGCGGAGGCAGCAGCCCACCTCAACGCACTTGAAAGGCAACACAAACATTGGGTTTGTGTCCAATACAGGGCCACACGCATCACTAAAGGTGACAAGTGCACCGCATACTTCTTCAAAAATTTTTTGCACCATGCCAGAGCGTGGCCTGCACACAGGTGTGAAGATCGGATAATTCTATCATGGACACACCAGCCGAAGTGGCAATCAAAACGCAAAGATATTACTCTGAGTTATACCGAGCTGAACCAATTCAGCCAGCCAAAATGACGGAATTTCTCGACAGAGCTCATATCCACATCATTTTCCGATACCCGGAAATAATGAATTTAATTACTCCAAACAAATTATGGACTACCATTCGCGGTGCGCCAAACTGAAAATGCCCAGGCCCAGATGGCATTCCATATGAGTTCTACAAAAAATATTTTAAATACATATCCCCATTGCTGCTAGCCTCACTCAACCAAAGCCTGTTGGAAATGCGCCTCCTACCAGGAGGACATGAGGCTTTTACAGTCACACTCTTCAAGAAAGGGGATAGGCTAGACTTAGCCAACTGGCGCCCCATTTCTCTAACAAACACAGACACCAAAATTTTAACAAAAATCATGGCTAACCGTTTGGGGACTGTAGCATCTGCCACCATCTCTCCAGAACAATTTGGTTTCATCCCCAGAAGGTCAATTTGGGATAACGTGCACTCTGTGGCTAATGTGTGCCAGTCCACAGCCTCTGGGGCACTTGTATTCTTGGACCAACAAAAGGCCTATGATAGAGTAAACTGGGAATACCTTAGGGCCTGCCTCCAACAATTTCTCTACCTCCCCGCTTCATTAACTGGGTGATGCTGCTCACGGAATCTGCAACAATGGCTGTGCGCGGCCCAGGTTTCCTAATGGATGTAGTCCATCCTCAAAGGGGCCTGCGACAAGGGGACCCCCTGAGCCCACTCTTATACAACTTCAGCCTTGACCCACTACTGCGAAATGTGAATGCCAAACTCACTGGGGTCCATGTGCCAGGCCAAACCCCAGTCAAGATGATGGCATTTGCAGATGATTGCGTGGTGGGGGTGTCTAATAATAAAGATGCACGCGCGCTTGAAGCCCTCATCCAGGAATATTCCCGGGTAAGCAACGCGGCACTAAACGCCTCCAAAACCGAAATCATCCTCCTTGGTCATTTTCAGAACTGCTGGGCCCCAGCAAGTAGTTCCCAACCCAGCCCAGCTGCTCGCCCAAGTCCACGCCTTACTAACTCAAAACACACCGCTCCACTGGTGCTCCCCTTTGTGCCGCGACCTACCATAGGACCGGTACGCCATCCTGGCGTGTGGTTGGAGGCAGGAGGATACGCGCCAGCAGTAATGGAGGGCCATATACTGGACAACGTGACGAAGCAAATCGCCTCTCTCAGAGCCCACCCTACTACCCTCACTAGCAGGGTTGTTCTTGCCAACTCTATGCTCCTATCCAAAGTCTGGTTTGGAGCCCACGCCATCCCCTTCTCCCCAAGCTTCTTCAAATCCCTGTATGCTTTGCTACAAGGTTGGCTTTTGTCAGGCCGCCCTCCACCAGTACGGCTAGAGGTCATGTTTGGCCCTCATCATCATGGTGGCATGGGCCTACTTGACTTCAAAGCCCATGCCGCCAAGATCCTAGGCACCTGGATTGCGGCCGTCACTGCTCCTACACTCCCATCCCAACACTGGTCCCGCGCGGCCTGCTCCAACTTCTCCCGAGCCTTGGGCCTCAACAATCCATCAAACCCCCACTCCCTGATGAAATACCTCGCATCACACACATCAGCCACAGGTCCTCACGGGACCAAAACCCACTACAAACGAATCCTACTCTCCATGCGAAGCGCAGAGTGGAGAATTCGTATTAGTGGATATACAACCCAAAGAGGCCGCCCCTCTCCTCAGTTCACACAAGAGGTACAGGGGCTACCCATCCATGATGGCGTGATCCCCACTCGACCCCAAGTCCTATCCAGGGTGGACTACCTGGACATGATGGACATCCCTTATTCCACTGAGACCCAAAAGACTATCTGGAAATATGCACACCATCCTCTGTTGCAGCCTCAATCAGTTCCCATGTGTGGCGCTGCCTGAGGCGGGTGTACCATATGGCTGACGCTATAACGCTTTACACTCATCCTGTGTCGTGTGTGGCCAGTATGAAACGCTGTTTCACCGCCTGGAGAAAAGCCCCACCTCTAAAGTAATATGGCGCGAAGTCCAACGTCTGCTAGGCCAGGATCAAACACATCCCTTCAGTCTGTCAAGATATATGTTTGCTTCATCAATGGCCTCCCCCTCCCACCCTCCCTTCGTGCTTTGGTGGTTGCAATCGCCATGTGGACTATCCACACGATTGTCTTGGATGCCATCGCCGGATCCATCCCCACCCTCCCTGAAGCTGTCCACAGATTCCGGTCTCATTTGGTGGATCACTTTCAAGCGTGGATGTTTGGATATCTCCCACCATGTCGCCGGCAGCTGGTCTCCTCCTGGTTCCCAGTCTGGTTCATCAAATCAGACCCCTTCCTCCACACGTGCTCAATAGTGGCTACGCCCCCTACACACGTTCTCTCGCCCTTCCCATAAGTGGCGTTCCCGCTGGCAACAAGAGATAGCATCGCTTCTCTGGGGTGCCTCACCTGGTACTGAGTTTTGTCTCGTCTGAGTCATATTCAGAAGTGTCCGTCCCATGGTCGGCCTTCCCCGCAATAAATTTAAATTTAAAGATGCCATCATGGTAGTGGTGGACCATTTTACAAAGTTCTTCCACTTTATTACTCATAGAACCATGGTAACCGCAGCTGAGATGGCTAGCTCTTCTTGTCTTATGTGTTCGCTTTTCATGGGGTACACCAGGAGATAATTAGTGATCATGGGCCCCAGTTTAGCTTTGTATTTTGGGAAGAGTTGTTTAGGACTCTTCTGATTCATCCTTGACATTCAACTTCCTATTACACCCAATCAGATGGCATACAGAATGAGTGAATCAGTGCGTGGAACAGTTCCTGTGGTGTTACACTGCCGCAGACCATTCAGATTGGGTTTCCCACCTTCCCATGGCCCAATTTAGCTACAACAACGCCCAACGTGCATCCATCAGTTGTTCCTCATTTTTCGCCAACTATGGGATTAGCCTGCCTTCATTATGGAGCCCAGACCTGGATCCAAACTAGATTTGGTGGACTTTGAGAAAACTATCAAGAAAGTACACCAGAGGGTGAACACGAATTTATACGCAGCTATGCAAGCTTATAAGGAGAACGCTGATGGAAAGATACATGAGGTCCTGTGTACAAGGAAGGGAATATCATGATGCTTGATGCTAGAAACATCCCGATCAAGCAGCAATGAAAAAAGCTGGGACTGAAGATGATAGGGACTTACCCATTGTCAGAAAGGTGGGCCACCCCTTGTACCAGTTGGATCTCCCCTCATTATGGATATTTTTCGGGTTTTTATGAAATTAAACTTATGTTGTTTGAAAGCCCCCATCAGAGATTACAGAGGCTTATCTCGTTGATGGGGCGCCAGAGTGGAATATGAAGGAAATTTTAGCCTTACACCTAGTAAGAAGATGGCCTGAGTACCTTGTATCCTGTAAGAGATTTGACGCAGCAGAGAACAGGTGGGTACCAGCACATGACAGCTCCCATGAACAAGATTTAATGAAATTTTCCACAAGTGTTTCCCCGAGGCTTCAGGACCAAAAGTCAAAGCAATCCATCGCCGCCATGAAGCTGGCCCCTGCCCACAAGAACTTTCCCTTAGCAAAAGCCCCTGGAGGGGTGGAGACCTTAAATAACGCAAGGGTAAAGTCATGGTTATTTGACATAATTGAGGACATATACTATAAAGATAAGGCTGAGCGTCAGGAGGCCAAAAAGGTCAACTTGTAAGGCCTTCGTGACATAAAAATATACCCTGGACCAACGCTGGTTACAGGAGAGATATGCCAGGTTGGTCCTGGGGATGTGTGATGCTCAGCCCTGCGTTACAGCCAGGGCGTTAAAACGAATCAGCTTGTTACTAATGAGGACGGTTTGATTCAGTTGCTTGGATAACATGGTTTCAAAACTCGTTCTATTTTCAATATTAAAAATAGAGGGTAGGATCCAGTTGCAATCAATCACTTGAGTTTAGATCATCTTGAGTTACTAAACCATGCTTGATGGTAGTGTGCGCCTATTGGTTCGTTTGGCTTAGAACTGCTCCAACATATCAATGGCTCTCCCCCATAGTTCATTAATGATCATCAAGACCAACTCTACTTGTTGATTGACTTCCTAATAAAATCCCCGTTTGTTTACGTTTTTGTATGGTTGCTTGGAAAACCTGTGTGCAGACCTCCTCGAAGAGGTCTCCAACAACATTGGCCACTTTATTTTGACAAGATTAAATACAGAAATGGTGAACCTCTGGGCCGCCCTGGTCCCCTCCAGATTGAGGCGCCTAAGCACTCTGGCACTGATCTCTACTTGGTTATAGACTCTCATTTAGAGTTCAACCAAATTTATTGTTTATTTGTTAGCTATTATACACTTCATTGTACACCCCTTGCCCTAGGTCCCTTTTGCTCTGGCACCCTCCATGGTGCCTTATTTCCAATTTTGTTAATGACCAGTTCCCTGGCGGTGTGGCAGTGCATCCCGCACCACCTCACTGGAATGAGGAGTTACAAAAACTCTCTTGACATTATTGAACAACCTTATTATTTTATGTGAATTTTAATTATTCATGTATGGCTTTCTCTATGTGTGAATTGGGTGTTCTGGACATTTGTCACGGCCACTATGGTGCTCGCCACAGTTTTCTCATTTAATATTGTATCGGTATATGTTAGCATTATTCTTGCAACTACCAACTAGCAAGTGCTCACCCTTCCTGCTTGAACCTGGTGTACTCAGACCCCTCATAATCCTATTGTTGCAATTCCCCAACTTTCCCCCAAAATTACTCCAAAAACAACATTCTCTTTCTTCCCTTTCTCTGGAAGCCTCTTTTAATAATAACAATATTACTGGTCTTTATACACTCTCGTAGGGGTGTGGATTTACTGTATCATCTGTCTCCTGAGGTGGACGACTGGGTTTTGCAGTGTTTCATGAAAAGCTACTGTTGTGGGAATTGGTGGAAGGCCAGAAACATGTCCTGGAGCAGCGTCGCCCAGATGTGTCATCCTTCCAAGCCTTCTACGAGTTCTTGGGCTGCTCCAAGATGGTCACCTGGTGAAATTTTCTTTTATATTAATTTTGTGTTTAGCTCATACTCTACCTTTGCCCAAAGCCTTAAAACGTCAATTATCCATTCCAACTTGGACCTCCCCAAAAGAGACACCCCAATATGACAATTGCCCCCTCCCAACTTAAACCAGCTGATGTAGCTCATTGAGTCGATTTCACCCCCATAACCCAGAAAGGGACAGGTAATTTGGCCGTCATAGTTTCAACTGGGGTTTCTCCTATAAATATATGCCACAAAAACTCGTGTGCGCCTTTAGAAAGGAGGAATCTTATCCTTCACTTCCTTTGAGTTCTGCCAAATTCAAAGGTGAGCAGAGGTCTAGCCCTAAGTTTAAATTAAAAGTCTCAGTCTATTCTGCCACGATGATGTCACCAACAGTGACACCTATAAATACGCCGCCCAACTCTAGTGGTTTTCCCTGAACATGGCGGAGCTCCCCACCATTCCTTTCCCCATTTTGGCTGGATTAGAGGGTTCAGAAGGGTCTAGTCCCAAATTATGATAACAATTTAACTAAAATGATTTTTTTTCTGCACTGCTTTCTGATGGTGCAGGCGGGGTCATCAATGAAGGGCCTGGTAGTGATGGCCTTGGATAATGATGAACAACTGGCAATAAAATTGTTTGTTGGGTCACTAACGCCTAAAAACGCGCTTTATAACGCGAATTTTTTTAATACAAACGAGCAAAGTATCATCTCCTGTGGCTCTATCATGGAACCCATTTATGTATACCAGATTACCACAGAGAACCCATGCTTGACTCCTACCATGATCCGCAGAACACAATTGGTGAAAAGAGTTACTTTTGAATTACAAGAATGCTTTTGCAATTGCTGAAAATATGGTGGGATATGTCTCCTCAGTAGCAAGAGTGGCCAATTACCCCTCTCCATTTTATGATGCAAAAGCTTATCCTGGAGGCATGATTATGCCTGATGAAGTGTTTTCTGATGATGTATTGGCGTTTTCTGCTATGAAATAAGACCAATCTGGATATTTTTATTGATGACTACCATTTCATCCCCTTTAGGAAAATTAGCAATACTATTTTGGTGGATACTGGAGCCTATAGAATTTTATTGACTAATACCTAGCTGACTACCTTGAGATGAGTTACTTGCCAGGTGGTTTGGTTAGAAGAGGGGCTTCCCAAGTTATTCCACGCTGAAAATTATGGGGTTAGTGGATTATTAAATTGGCAAATATAATTTGGCTGACCACTTCCAAGCAGATAAAAAACTCTTGAACCCCATTTTTTTGGGATTAGAGTGGTAGTGAAAGTTTGACGTAAGAACAAACTTGGTAGATGATACTTTTTAATTAACTTAGAAGAAAGGTCAAAAATTAATTATCCCTTTGTCTAAAACTAACCCTCATGGCGATTTTACCAATTGGCCCTAGGTCCACACAACCAGTTTCGCTTTGTTAATATAGCCTAATATGGAGGCAACCTTACAGCCTGCATGGAGAGACTGGAGTCTTCATTTGATGCAGCTTCAGACAGTGTACTGCCAGTTCATTATAATTTTATTTGCGGTTCAAACTCACTGTTGATTTGTTATGTATATCTTCTCCCATTTACCCTTTGACTATACTGAAAAAGAAGCTTTAGACGTGTGGGTTAAGGAGCAGTTAGAGAAGGTGAAATGTTTTAGCGTATCTCTCTGGTATGCTCACCACTCCACTTTGTAAGGAAACTGATGGTAGTCTACGCCCATGTGTAGACTATGTGAATTAAACCATCATCACATACAAAACTTGCATTTCATTCCTGTGGACGCACATATTGCTCACTATGTGGATGTCAGGAGAGTATTTATAATTCTTCAGTTCCCAGCGTTGTGGTGCACGGAGCAGTGGACCAACACAAGGGAACAAGTTGTCAGAGGCAAAATAAAGATAGCACAGCAGAGAGAGCTAGGGCTAAAGTGACATAGGGCGAGGGTGGTTAGCATGGTACATATAAGTAGGGATTGAACAAACAGCAAAACTTGGCTGTGGCCCTAAGTGCCGTTCATAACCAAGCTTTAAACAGTGCTAAAGTGCATGGGTGCCCTAGCTTTGAGGGAACCAAGCGGCCCAGCGGTGTACATGATGCTGTAGTAATTTTAAAACAAACGAATTGGCTAACATGATGTGAGACCTCCTTAAAGAGGTCCACACACAGTTACGCCCAAGTTAACATAGAAAATGTTAAAATAAAGGGTTTATTATAAGGAGGAAACAGCCCACGAGAAGAGTTGGTATTGAAGAATTAAATTTAAGCCAGACTGGGGAAATCATCATCAGAGAAAGTGGTATCAAGATGAGTGCACCAATAAGTGCACACTTCCATCCGACAGGGTACTATACTTCGAAATTGTCCAAACTTGAGTGACTGGTTGAAGCCAAGGCTGACCTGAGCTGAAAATTTCGTAAACTTAATGGGTTTTTTAAACCCCCGTTCACCAAGTAACTTAATTAAGCCATTATCATTAAAGAAGTACCTTGTTCATTTTAACGCCAAAGCTGAAACAAGGGGCTGGGCGTTAAGCACCTCATCTGGACCAACCTGGGTTTATCTAGCCTGTACCCAGCGTTAATACAAGGTGTGCTTTAGGTCAGGAAGGCCCTGCAACTTAACCCTTTGGACCTCCTGATGCCCAGCCTTGTCTTTGATGTTGGTGCCCTCAATTAGGTTATGTAAACATGAAATTACCCTCTCTTTTTTTGAGCACAATCCCCTCCAGGGGCACTTGCCAAAAAGTTTTTTGGACAGGGGCCAACTTCATGGCAGCGAATGCTTGCTTGGACTTAAATCCTGCAGCCTCAGGGAAAGGCTCGTGGAATGCTACAATTAGATCTTGGGCATG
Source organism: Massospora cicadina (assembly GCA_022478985.1). Classification (NCBI taxonomy): domain Eukaryota; kingdom Fungi; phylum Entomophthoromycota; class Entomophthoromycetes; order Entomophthorales; family Entomophthoraceae; genus Massospora; species Massospora cicadina. The sequence continues at coordinate 55,289 of JAKSZP010018838.1, read as the reverse complement.
GGCGCAGTCATGCGCTGTGACAAACTGTTCTCCGCTGCATCAAATCAATTTCAGGATATAAGATACTTGGTCTTCTTCTTGCCCAATGAGAGGCTACAATCTCCTCCACTTCCAACCCCGGTGCCCCATCCATGAAATAATCCTCATGAGCCTCTGGTGGGGGACAAGCAAACAATGTAAGCTTGCTTTCCTTGAAGACTTGAAAAGACTTTAAATGAGGGGAAGATCTAACTGGTATGTGGCGTTGCCCACCTTTCTGACAATGCGGTATGGCCCAATCCTCTTGGGTCCTAGTTTTTTGCATAGTTGCTTGATTAGGATGTTTTTAGCATCCAGCATCACGAGATCTCCTTCCCTGTACTCTAGTCCAACTCGTCTCTTACCATCAGGTCCTCCTTAGAAGCCTGCATGGCTGAATCTTAATTCGTGCTCACCCCCTGGTGTACTTTCTTGACTAATTTTGGCAAACTCCACCACTACTTCTATCTTGGATCCACAACTGTGCTCGATGTTGAAGGCGGGAATGAAGCCATAGTTGGCAAAGAAGGGGGAACAACTGATTGATGCATGTTGGGCGCTGTTATTTAGATTGAGCCATGGGGAGATAAAAAACCAATCTGAATGATCCACAGCGGTATAACACTGCAAGAACTGTTTGAAGCACTGGTTCATTCATTTTAGTATGCCCATCTGAATGGGGTGATAGGCAGTTGAATGGCAGGGACGGATTTGCAGAGTCTTACACAACTCTTCCCAAAAGACAGAGGTAAATTGCGGTCCACAATCATAAATTACTTCTTGAGGGACCCCATGAAGAGCAATTATGAGTGACAAAGAGCCTAGCCATCTCAGCTGCAGTGACTGTGGTTCTGCAGGAAATAAAGTGAATGAACTTTATAAAAATGGACTACCACCACCATTGTCAGACATTTGCCTTCCAGGCTTCATGATAAGAATGTTTGGGCAAACTCAGCCAAAAGGGGAAATGTCGGACATTTAAAAGTCCCCAAAATAATGAGATTAATATAAATTTAAATGACGATTTTGTAAGCCAAAAGACCCTGACTGATTCTAGGTGGAATCCCGCAAATTGGGGTAACATGATTTTGAATACTCTACGGGTAACTAAACCAATGTCCAGCAGTTGGATTACTCCGACCACAAAGTGGACCATGGGGCATCCATCTGATGGTACCCCCCAGCCATGATCAGGTCCGTTCAAGCACCTATGCGGTGACCACCCCCTTTTATAGGCGTGGTGAGGGTCCCCCAAGGTGAAATAATTTTATCAAATGGGGATTGGCTAAAATTTACTAAATCGTTACCCCATGGGTACGTCTTAGCTAAGCCTAATTCCCCATCCATCGTTCTGCCTAAGAGAAGCGAGTTTTCCAAGCTTCAATAGGCTATAATCACATTTTACTCAGATTTGGAATTCCCCAAGCTATCCAAATGTCAAGCCTTGATGCTTCAAATACTATTATCAATTTTATTATATAGTATTCTCTTTTTTACCCCATGTGGCACATAATAAAAAACCATAAAACCAAAAACCACTTTAGTATTTACTAATTTCTTTATTTTCATATAACTGGTGAGACAAGCTCTTCACTTATATTGTTGGATTCGAGGCTACCAGCACCAGTGAGATTTTTCCCAGCCCCAAATCCAGCAATTGGTGCTTACTACAGGGGAGCCTGTACATCATAAAAACGTTACAATAATGGAGGCTGTTGGGGGTGGTAACCCTTCTAGCCTTTCCGCTGACATTAACCCTAGGCTAGCACTTATGGAACAACAGCTAGCCAGTGCTTTGTCTCGCCTTAAATGGCTCGAGAAGCACTCATTTCAATGGCCAGCTATACACAAACCCCTCTTTGAGACAAGTTCACACCTGGTGAGGGCAGTATTGCCTCCTTCCTCTATGTTTATAAATCTGCAATGGAAAAAGTAACTGACCAACAAAAATCCAGTACATTCTTCCCTTCTTAAACAGTTTAGCTCAAGAGATAATGATCCCCACCATGGTCAACCTCAGCACTAAGGGCGGAAGTTAAGCAAGCGCTTCTTAATGAATTTTTCTCCAAGCAGAGTTTGCAACGGCAAAAACAGGCTTTATGTGCCTTAGTCTACAAGAGGAGGAATCGATTACCTCTTTTGTTGAGCGCTTCTATACTAAAGCTCAACCTCTGTTGCTTGCCCAAATGCTCCCTCTCAATGATTCAATTGCTGGTATCCTGGTTGGCATAGCACCTCATCCCTCCTTGGTGATGCATCTCTCTTCCGTAAAGTGCACTTTTACAACTGTACAAGATATCAAGGAGGCCTTATTAGCGGTTGCTGATATCTATGAGCTTGACCCTACACAAGGATCTTTAAGTCAAGCAACTACCCCAACTAATATAGCTTCTACTAAAGCTGCTACCCTCTGGAAACCTGCTCTTGCTGAGAGTCAGCACAAACTTCTACTTCTTCCCATAATGATAAGCAGATGGTAATGGCTGTGACAGGGCAGTGCTCTCCTTCATCTTCAGTTCAAAATACTCAAATGGTGAGAACAGTCGTCCCTTTGCCTTGCCTATCTTCTTCTTCAAAGAGGCCTTTCCAAGTGGTTCCAAAGCCAGCTTCCAAATTTAAACCGCTCTCTCGGGTCCCAATATCTTCCACAAACAACGGATTAAGTGACCAGGCCACAAAGGCTAAACCGCCTGTTTCACAAAAGCACCCCAGCCACTGAACTACCCAAAGCTGTTGAAGATAAAGCATTCACCTCTACGGTGCTATCCCCCTCAACCTCTCATTCAGATAACTCTAGTATGAAGCCTATCTCCTTGAGGAAGCACCAACCCCCTGCTTTAAAGGTCGAAATTCGAGCTGTGGCAGTTCCAACGCCTCCCCCAAAACTTAATAAGGTGGAGTAACAATAATAGGACATATCATATAATAAGGGAAGTCCTTAACTTACCCCAACTCTTATGGGCTCCCTAACCTGCATTGATAACCCCTCTGACAATGAGTCTGAAGGGGGTGATGAGGATGTTGGTCATTACGTTCTAGGAGCCCCAGGTGAAGTGGAGGTACTTGATCAATTGAACCTGAAGAGAGTAAATTGGGCTAAGGTCCCTCGTCAAACTTATCTTAGGCAAGTGTTAAGGGGTCTCGAGATTATTGACACTGCTATTGTCGTGGACCAGATCATTGCCACATTTCTTGATCTACCCAGTGTGTGCTTACCCTGAAAACTATCCGGGAGAAATACCCTGAAACTGAAAAATGCCTTGCCTCCACTTTTCATCTAAAAAAGTCATTACTTTTCCCCCACTTGGGTGGTAATTTACCTAAAGTAGAGATCGTTGTTAATGGAGTGCGGGTTAAAGCTATCATTGACACTGGGTCCCCAGTGAACGTTGTGTCAATTAAGCTCATAAAGAAATTTAAGCTGTCATCTAACCTTGACTATACTCAAGAGTTTGGAACGGCGGGCCCAAACAACACCCGCGCCATTAGAGCCTACTCTTCTCTGCCCATACAGTTAGGGAAGCTTCTCTTGTCAGCTCCAGCAATGGCTTAGACCAATAAATACCTACGATTTACTCATTGGAGCCCAATTTATGCTTGAATATGAAGGTGTTATTAATTTAAAGCAAGGCTATCTCTCCCTGCTTAACTATGAGGTTCCTCTGATTCTGGCTAAAGATGAGCTCAATAAAAAGGATTATATTTGCACAGTTGAGTATCCCTCCTCCGCTTTATCCCTGAATAACACCACGGCAGGATAGCATACAAAACTGTTGCCTCTCTCAGTGTATGCCCTAGAGGTTATCCCTTTCTATGCTTCTGAAGAGGTGGTCATTAAGCTTGGGGAACAAAGGGTAGTTGACACGAATATTACCATGCATCTCCCACACAACTGCCTACTCCACCTCATTAATTAAATGTAATTAGTCCTTTCGAGCCCAGAGTCTTGTCAGGCGTGTTAGACCCCGCTTATTATCAGCCTATTAACCTTTTTCTGGGGAATCTCACCAAGAAGGATATAGTGGTAAAAAGCATCAGGAGATTGGAAGAGGCCTGCTGATACCCATTGAGGACATCAAGAAAGTCCTCTGTATTGGGTCTATGGCAGATATGGGCTTACCTGCTAACCACTCCATATGTACCTTACCTTCTGTTCAGATCTCCGATGAGCTAATCCCTGCTGAGCTGGATAAAGTCCACTCCTTACTTGAAGCCTACAGTAACATTTTCTCTAAATCCGATAATGACTATGGACATATGAAGGGGTGGATGCATATGATTGACGTTGGTGATGCTAAACCTGTTTTCTCCAAGCTCTATCACAAATCAAAAGTTGAGGAGCTACAGATGCCAGTGGAGCTAAAACAGCTTTTGGATGCTGGATTGCTGGTGCCATCACAAAGCCCTTGGTCATCCCCGCTTTTATTAATAAAAAAGAAAAATGGAGATCATCAGGTAGTGATGGAATATCGCAGATTACACAACCTTACCAAGAGAATATTTATCCTATCCCTTGCATTGATGACGCTCTGGCTCAACTCTCTGGGTCTAAATACTTCTCCTCTATTGACCTGGCTAGCGGGTATTGGCAAATGGACCTTTCTTCACAAGACAAGGAGAAATGTGCTCTTATTTGCAGTGAGGGTCTCTTCCAACCTACCCAACTGCCGCAAGGGTTGTGCAATGCACCCGCCACTTTCTAGTGAGAAATGGATCATATCTTGAATGATCTAAAATTAAGTTGTGTCATCATCTATCTCGATGATATTATAGTTTTCTCTAAGACTTTTTATGAACACCACGCACATCTAAAGGAGGTTTTAATGCTTGCAGTCTTTTAATATCAAATTAAAGCCCTCTAAATGCACATTTTTCCAGGGGAAGCTGGATTTCCTTGGACACACTATCTCACAAGCTGGGATACAACCACATTAAAATAAAGTTAAAGTAAGTCTAAGATTCCTGCGCCCAAAACCCTTTGCAACATCCAGGTATTCTTGGGTATGATGTGGTATAACCATCAATTTATCCCAAAGTTTGCTCAGCTCAGTGAGCCCCTCATCCTCCTCTTAACTAAGAACACCCCCTTCCATTGGGGTGCTGAACAAAAAGCCGCCTTTGAGACCCTGAAGGCGCTACTACAAAAAAGACCAATACTCCGCCACCCTGACTAAAGCAAACCTTTCATGTTTTTCATGGATGCCTCTGACTATGCTGTTGGAGCTATCTTGGCTCAATTGGATGAACATGGATTCAATCATCACATGTCTTGCTTTAGAAAAACTTTCAAAAGATGAGAATAGCTATAGCGTCACGGATAAGAAGTGCTTGGCTGTCCTGCTCGCTGTCAAACACTACCGGCCATTCCTATATGAACTCCCTTCAAAGTGATTACAGACCACGCCTCTCTAAAATGGTTGCAGAAAATTAAGGACCCCACGGGGCGGTTGGCTCGCTGGGCTCTGAAGATCCAGCATTATGATATGACTATCAAGCATCGGGCAGGAACGCACCACATGAATCTAGCTGGGTTAACATTGCTGCTCGTTCTTCAACTAGACAATAGTGAAGCTGAGAGGCTACATGATCTCCTTATGACTCAAGCTGCATGGGATGATGAAGATGAACCCATACAAAAAATGCTCGTTTGACACTCCTGCAACGCAAAGGTGGAAAATGGGAAGCTATATAAGAAGGTAAGAAAAAATTGGTTGACATATCCATCAGTCAGAGCGATTTCCTGTCATTTTAGAGTCTCACACGATCATGAGGCATGGCGGAGTATGCAAAACATATGAGTGGGTGAAAGAGTGATACTACTGGGAGGGCATCTTGGAAACAATAACTGAAGTTTTGGATGCATGCCTGACCTGTAAAAAACAATCCAGCTTCAATGCCCAATATCAGTGTTAGCCAACGACGCCTCAACAACCCTTCCACACCATAAGTTTGGATGTGGTAGGTCCTCTCCCTCAGACCACAAGTGACAATCGCTATATCTTAGTTAGTATTGATCATTTCACCAAATGGGCTGAAGCTGTAGATCTCCCCACTCAAACTGCTAAAGCAACGGCCACCTTTTTACACCAACACACTTTCACCCGACATGGATGTCCCTAAGTTCTCCTATGTGATAATGGGAAAAATTTTACCTCTTGAGTGGTATAGCTCCTTGCCACCTCCATGGGAGCGCAACAACTTTTCTTGGCCCCCTATAACCCATTTACAAATGGTGCAGTAGAAAGGGTTAATGGAACCCTGGTTCCCATACTTCGCAAAATGACCAATTCAGACCCTCTCCACTGGGATCTTTATATACCCATAGCCCTCATGGAATATCAAATTAGTTATCATTTCATTATAAAGATGTCCCCTTTCTATGTGTTGTATGGCTGATATGGGGTAACAGCTCTGCTAGCAAAATATATTTCCAGACAGAACTGACCCAGAGAAAGCCATGAAAAAGTTGGCCCAATACATCATCCAACTATAAGTGGAAGCTATGACTAACTTGGCCAAGGCGGTCACAAAAGAAGCTGAAGCAGCCAATGAGCTCCGTGACCCTCTCCCTTCCTTCCAAGTAGCTGACTTGGTATTATATTATCACAATTGCATCACACCTAGAAGTGAAAAGCTTGGTTAATCTGGGAAGGGTCAATTTCAGTCACTTACAAGCAAGGGGATGTTTACTCTATCAAATCCTTCACTTCTGGAGTCACCATTAATTGGGTACATGGCCGTTTCCTATAGCCTTATTCTCCCCCAACATTCTTGAGGGGGGCGATGTTGGACATTTGCCCTCCAGGCTTCATGATAAGAACGTTTGGGCAAACTCAGCCAAAAGGGGAAATGTCGGACACTAAAAAGTTCACAATAATCATGAGATTGATTAGATTAAATGACGATTTTGTAAGCCAAAAGCCCCTGACTGATTCTAGGTGGAATCCCGCAAATTGGGGTAACATGATTTTGAATACTCTACTGGTAAATAAACCAATGTACAGCAATTGGATTACTCTGACCTTGAAGCAGACCGTGGGGCGTCCAACTTAATGGTACCCCCCAGCCATGATCAGGTCCGTTCAAGCACCTATGCGGTGACTACCCCCTTTTATAGGCGTGGTGAGGGTCCCCCAAGGTTTAATAATTTTATTAAATGGGGATTGGCAAAATTTATCAAATCGTTACCCCATGGGTATGTCTTAGCTAAGCCTAATTCCCCATCCATCGTTCCGCCTAAGAGAAGCGAGTTTTCCTAGCTTCAATAGGCTAAAATCACATTTTCTTTAATTTGGAATTCCTCAAGCTATCTGAACGTTGAGCCTCGACACTTTAAGTACTATTATCAGTTTATTAAATAGGATTCTCTTTTTACCCCCACACAGCACATAATAAAAAACCATATAACCAAAAACCACTTTAGTATTTAGTATTTTCTTTATTTTATAAAAACTGGTGAGACAAGCTCCTCACTTATATTGTTGGATTTGAGGCTATCAGCAACAGCGAGCCTTTTCCCATCCCCAAATCCAATAACCTTGATGGCATCGTAGCCATCAGATGCAGGCAATTCTACAATAAAATCAACTGACAGAGAATTCCAAGGCCCTTCAGCCTTTTTGACTGATTCTAATATCCCTGCTAGAGGCTGGCAATTTGATTTCATTTGATTGCAGACTAAGCACTCTTTACAATTCCTGCTCACCTGTGTGGCTAACCCCCTCCAATTGTAAAAATGGCAAATTAACTCTAGAGTCTTCGCCTTCCTAGGATGACCAACGGTGATTCTGTCATGATGGTTCCAGATGATTTCCAGGCGAAGTGGTCCAACGGGAACCCATAAGCGCCTCTGAAACCACACCATCTCATCATTCACGTGATAACCCCTAGTTATATCCTCCTGATTCAACGCGCTCTTAGCAAGGACCATAGAATATTCAGCTGACAAAGGCTGGGAAACAACTACCTTTATGAACATACCATATTTCTCCACATTTTCTAGAGGAGCGAGCGCTGGCCCGTTGGCCAAGGGAGAGGGAAGTTGAGACACAATCTTACCCAGTGGAATCATCAAGTGGGTATCTTGAACCACTACCTTCTTAGGATCTTGAGCTAGTGTATGGTCGCGGCTCAAAGCATCTGCCAAACCATTATCCGTGCCCTTAGTAAACTAATAAGAGACACAAATTGGGCTTGGGTCACATGCCAACGGGTTTGAAGTGGGGTTAAGACATGAGGTGCACGGTAGTACAGTAAGGAACGGTGATCTGTACATATGCATAAGGGTTGGGATGAGCCATGCAAGTGATGACGCCAATAGGTCAGCACCTCAACCACTGCTAAAAACTTCTTATCATATACGGCATAGTTTAACTCTGGTAGAAACATCTTCCTGGAAAAATATCCCACCAGATGCTCTATTCCATCTTTTAGAATTCATTCCTAGTTGAGGTCAGCCTTGACTAAAGGATTAAGCTCAGCATTAACCTCAGGATTGAGTCACAGATTATATCTCGCTCACCCAGTATTTGTGCATTACAAGGTTGAAGTTTGTCTGGAGAGAAGAATTGATTTTTAGATGCCAATCTAATTGCGAGTGGATTGTAATTATTGATATGAATTTATTACACAATGAATTTACCAAATGTATTACCTTTTTAGAATTAAACCATTGGTGAGTTGATGAAACTAGAAAAGCTTTAAATTGACAATTTGATTGATTGTCAATCTGAGACCACAATAGGAGGTGAGCAGGAGTGAAGCAAATCCATTTAAGGTTAAATTGATCCACATCAAGAGACTGCCTCAAATTTGATATCGAAACTATTCTAATGAATGTTTTTAATTACCCATAAGCTGACGTATGCCATATGATATAGCCTTTTGTAAACCAACCGCCACTGATGCAGCCTCAAGTAGTTAATAATCTCCACACCCCTATTCACCATTATATTCCTCATGATAACTCTACATTAGTATGTATGCAATATTCATATTTTGGCCACCCTATTTAAGGGCTGGCTTTGTATTCTAAATAAATGCCTTCCTTAACCTACCTTATTAAGTTTTTAATTAACAGTGGTTAGCTTATCTTGTAGAGGTGGTACTCAAGATCCCCAGAGGTTAGGTGCTGGGTTAAAACACCTAGAATGGTCGGCGCAACCAACTCCTAACCTTGAACTAGATGAAAACCCCACAGGAACTTGAGCAACTAGCAACAACAATGACGAACTGGAAAGATTGAAGGGGAGAAACCCCAAGGGAGTCAATAGAGGCCACTGAACCATAATCGTTGGACAAATCCCAAAGAGGACATCTGAGCCATAACGAATGATCAAGCTTCAGAAGGAGAAGTTATTGTTCTGCTGGGTTGCCCTGCGAATTTTTAGGGAGAAGTCGCCAATGATTGTGAAAAAGCAAGGGCCAGCAGTCTTCATACTGTTTAGCCTGGCACAATGATGAAGTCGCCTATTATTATGAATGAAAAATTCTCAACACCATCTTCGCCTACTTATAATAGGGCCACCACTATGGCGAAGTTAGAGGAATCAGAAGTAACAAAGAACACTTTATTGGGGTTAACATGGAGAGAATGGACATGGTCAACAGAGTAAACTTTACCGCTTGGAAGGCATCCTGAAAAATTGGAGGCCACTAGAGCACTTATGCCCCACTCGCCTTAAACAAAGGCGCCACAATTTTTGAAAGATTTGGTGTATTTTTTTATGGAATGTACAAAAGCCCAAAAAATCCTCAATTTCTTAACTAAAGTTGGAGTGTGCTACACAAAAATCACCTTCTCCTTGTCTAGAGTTATCATGCGGCCTTGGTCAAACTTGACGTTGCTCTGAAGGTGACAAGAGTTTTGAATAATTCACATTTACTAATTTTTCAATGTAAGTTTAGCTTCCCTCTAACACTCTACAACCTGCCGAAGGTGTACTGCATGGGACTCATTGTCAGGGGAAAATACCAGAATATCATCCATGTAGGCTACCGCGCATACCCAAGCAGGTCCCCCAAATCTGCATCAGTATGGCGTTGTAAGATAGCAGGGGCATTTTTAAGCCCAAAGGGCATAGCCCAAGATTGTAAAATCCCCTTTCTGGTACAGAATGCGGTCAGCCACTCCTGGCCATTCTTGATATGGATCAAATGAGACGCATTTAAAAATCCAACTTGGAGAAGCCTCTCACCTTTTTTACATAGCATGCAATCTGTGAGTCCAGTGGGATGGGATGCAAGTCTGGTACTGTGACGTTGTTAAGATTTACATAATCTACGTATGGGAATAAGGTATCATCGGCCTTCTCCACAAAGAGAAGTGGAGAACATACAGGGGAGGTTCGCTGAAAAATCGCACCTTTGACTTACTGCTCCTTAACCCACACATCTAAAGACTCTTCCTACCATACAGTCAACGGATAAATTGGGGAAGATATACGCACCAGATCAACGGTGAGCTTGAACTCACAATCAAAATCTGAATGAGCTGATGATACCTTGGCTGAAGCCGCATCAAATGAAGATTCCATCCCCTCCAAACAGGAAGGTAAGGAAACCTCCACTGAGGGCTTCATCATCGGAGAAAGGCTGAAAGTGTGGATATTGGGCCAATGGGAAAAATCGCCCTAAAGTTTTTCTTCAGCTAAAGGGACAGCTAACTAGTGAAGGTCATTTAAAGTAAGGAATAGGTATTCTCTTTCAAGTTGGTTCTGACGTCAAACTTTCGCCACCACTCTATACCCAAAATGATGGGGTACAAGAGATTTTTTATTGCTTTGAAGTGGCCAACCAAATGATATTTGCCAACTTTTAATCCACTAACCCCATAATTTTTAGCGTAGGAATACCTTGGGAAGCCCCTCCTCTAACCATACCACCTGGAAAGTAACTCAGCTCAAGGTAGTCAGCTAGGTATTGTTCAATTAAATTCTCATAGGCTCCAGTATCCACCAAAATAGAAGTGCTAATTTTCCTAAAGGGGATGAAAGGATAGCCATCAGTAGTAAATATCCCAGATGAACTTTAATTATAGTGAAAACGCCAACACTTCACCACAAAAATCTTCTTTATGAATTAACATATCTCCAGGGTACGTTTCTGCATCATAGAATGGAGAGGGATACTTGGCCACTCTTACTAATGAGGTCACATATCCCACCATATCTTCAGCAACTGCATAAACGTTTTTATATTGTAATAGTAACTCCTTCTCTAGCTCCTGGGTTCTGCGGATCATAGTTGTTGTCAAGCGTGGGTTCTCTGGGGTGGTTTGATACAATGAAATGGGGTTCATATCTGAGCTTTAGGCGAATATATATATTGGTTGTATATAAGAAAACATCAATAGAAAACGTGTTTTGGGCTGCAAATGACCCCATACCCATGTTGGCGATGGGTTGTATGACGTTTTTCAAGGCCATCACCACCAGGACCTCCTTCAATGATACCGCCTGCACCATCCAAACGTGGTACTGAAGAAAAACACAATTCAGTTGTATTGATTTTATAAAATTTAGTGTAAAGTCAGGAAATTTTGACTCATGGATCTTAAAGTGACCATATCCACCATGTATGAGCAAGAAGGGTAGGTACTTCCCATCAGAGGCAGCAAGAATAACGCGGAGATGCTCTTTGCAAAGGCAAAATGAGAAAACAGAGGTGAGCCCCACCGCAGCCATGGCCAACAGCTGGTGTACACCATTTGCACTTCGCAAAAGTCCCACATGGAAAAACTTGTGACATAAGAAAAAAGGGTTAGTTGTCTTATGTCAGGAGAGTATTTATAACTCTCCAGTTCCCAGCCTGGTGGTGCACGGAGCACTGGACCAATGCAAGTGAACTAGTCATCAGAGTTAAAATAAAGATAGTTCAGCAGAGGGAGCTGGAGCTAAAGTGACCTAGGGTGAGGGTGGTTAGCATAATACACATAAGTAAAGATCAAACAAATACCAAAACTTGGATGTGGCCCAAAGTGCCGTTCATAACCAAGCTTTGAACATGGCAGAAGTACATGAGTGACCTAGTTTGGAGGATTATTGGGCGGCCCATCAGTGTACCTAATGCTGTAGTAATTTTAAAAAAAAAATGAATTGGCTAACGTGATGTGAGACCCCTCAAAGAGGTCCACACATAGGCATGCCCAAGTTAACAGAAAAAAATGTTAAACTAACAAAGGGTGTATTATAGTGAGGAAGACAACCCACGAGAAAAGTTTATATTGAAAAATCCTATTTAAGCTGAACCAGGGAAATCATTTTTTAGGGTAAGTGGTGCCAAGCTGAGGTGCACTAATAAGTGCACACTTCCATCCAACAGGGTACTATAAATCGAAATTGTCTAAACTTGAGTAATTGATTTGAAGTCAAGGCTGACCTGAGCTGGAAATTTCGTAAACTGAATGGGTTCCAAACCCCCGTTCACCAAGTAACTTAATTTAGCCATCATTATTAAAGAAGTACCTTGTTCATTTTAACGCTAAAGCTGAAACAAGGGGCTGGGATTTAAGCACCTCACCTGGACCAACCTGGGCATATCTAGCCTGTACCCAGCGTTGATACAAGGTGTGCTTTAGGTCAGGAAGTCCCTGCAACTTTGACATTTGGACCTCTTGCCGCCAGCCTTGTCTTTGATGTTGGTGCCTTCAATTAGGTCGTGTAAACATGACAGTGGAAAAGGCTAAAATCTTCTCCAAAGTGGATTGCTTAAATGCGTACAAACAGATCCAGATCAAGAAAGGCCAGGTGTGGCTCACTGCATATAGAATTAGAAATGATATAATTCAGTTTTGGGTTATGCCCTTTGTGCTTAAAAATACACCTGCTATCTTCCAATGCTGCATAGATGCAGCCTTGGGGGACCTATTTGGTGTGCGCGCCTTGGCATACATGGCTGATACTCTGGTGTTTTCCCACAATTAAGAGTCCCATGCAATACACCTGAGGCAAGTGATGGAGAGTTTATAGGCAGCCAACCTCACGCTGAAAATCAGTAAGTGTGAGTTCTTTAAGTCCCAGGTCACCTTTCTAGGCAACGTCATGATTGACCAAGACCACATGACAACATCAGATAAGGAGAAGGCGATTTTTGAGTGGCCGCCCAACTTTAGTCAAAGAATTAAAGAGTTTTTGGGAACGTTTACGTTCCTTAAGAAATCCACACTAAATCTTTCTGAGGGGGAAGCGCCCTTGTATATGGCGAATGGAGCAAAAGCGACCCAGTGGTCCCCTGTTTTGCAGGAGCCTTCCAAGCGGTAAAATGAACCCTGTTGTCCATGTCCATCCTTAACCACATATATCCAAAAAAGGAGTTTATTATTGCTAGTGATGCCTTCAACTTCGCCATAGCGGAAGCCTTGTTACAAGCGGGTGAAGATGGAATAGAGCATCTAGTGGGATATTTTTGCAGGAAGATGCTCTTACCAGAGTTAAACTAAGCCGTTTATGACAAAGAGTTATTAGCCATGGTTGAGACGTTGAACTATTAGCGTCATCATTTGAATGGCTTAGACCTGCTATTTTACATCCATACAGATCATGATGCCTTATTATACTACCGCACACCTCATGTCTTGAACTCACGGCAAACCAGCTGGCATGAGACCCTGGCCCAATTTGTGTTTTTTATGAGTTTGCAAAGGACAAGGAGAATGGTTTGGCAGATTCTTTCAGCTGAAACCCTGCGTTATCTCCTGATCTTAAGGAGGTAGAGATACAGAGCATTATTTGAAGATTCTGCCAGGTAAGATTGTGTCCTAACATCCCTACACCATGACCCATGGGTCAGCGCTTGCTCCTATGGAAAATGTGGAGTAATATGGTATGTTTATCAGGTTGTCCTTTAACAGCCCTTGTCAGCATAATATACTATTGTCCTCACCAAGAGCAAGTCGAATCTGGAGGATATTACCAGTGGTTTTTCGCATTAAGGACGAGATGGTGTGATTTCATGTACGCCTATGGGCTCCCGCTTGACCACTTCTCCTGGAAATCATCTTGGCCCATCATGACGGAATCACTGTTGGACATCTTAGGAAGGCAAAGACTCTAGAACTTATTTGCCGCACTTGTAATTGGAAGGATTAACCACACAAGATGACAGGTATTGTAAGGAGTGCCTGGTCTGCACCAAATGAAGCCAATTTGCCAGCCGCTCACAGGGTTGCTGGTACCAGTTCAGAAGGCCGAAGGACTTTGGACTTGCCTTATTGGCTAATTTTATTGTTGATTTATTTATGTCTGATGGCTACTATGCCATCATGGTAGTGGTGGACCATTTTTAAAAGTCTGCCCACTTTATTACTTGTAGAACCATGGTAAACGCGGCTGAAATGGTTAGGCTCTTCCTGTATTATGTGTTCGCCCTTCATGGGGTACCCCAGGAGTTAATTCTTGATCATGGTCCCCATTTTACCTCTGTATTTTGGGAAGAGTTGTGTAAGACACTTCAGTTTCGCCCTGTCATTCAAATGCCTATCACCTCCAATAAGATGGGCAGACTGAACGAGTGAATCAGTGCCTGGAACGGTTCCTGTGGTGTTACACTGCCGCAGACCATTCAGATTGGGTTTCTAACTACCCATTACCTAATTTAGCTACACAACGCCCAACATGCATCCATTGGTTGTTACCCATTTTTTGTAACTATGGGTCTAACCTCGCCTTTATATGGAGACCAGCTGTGCATCCAGAGTCAATTTGGCGGTGTTTTGAAGACTATCAAGAAAGTACTCCAGGGGGTGAACACAAATTTGGATGCAGATATGAAAGCTTATAAGGAGAACGCCGATGGAAAGATATGGGTATGTCCTGCGTAAAAGGTAGAAGATCTCATGATTCTTGATGCTAGAGACATCCCAATCAAGCAGACATGCAAAAAGCTGGTCCAAAGAGGATAGGACCTTAACACATTGTCAGAAAGGTGGGCCACGCCGTGTACCAGTTGGATCTTCCTTCATTGTTCAAAATCATTGCCGTCTTCCATGAAAGTAAGCTGACGTTGTTTGAGGGCCCCCCAACAGAAATTCCAGAGGCTTATCTCGTTGATGAGGCGCCAGAGTGAGAGATGGAGAAAATTGTAGCCTTCCGCAGAGTAAGAAGATGACCTGAGTACCTTGTATCCTGGAAGGGATTTGATGCAGCGGAGAACAGTTGGGTACCAGCGCATGACAGCTCCCTTGAACAAGATTTAATGAAGTTTTCCACGAGTATTTCCCTGAGGCTACAGGACCCAAGTCAAAGCAAACCTTCGCTATGAAGATGACCCTTTTCCGCAAGAACTTTTCCTTGGCAAAAGCCCCTGGGGGGTGGAGCTCAAATGAACGAGAGGGTAATGTATGGCTACATAACAAAATGAAGGCACATAATGTAAAGACAAGGCTGGATGTCAGAAGGCCAAAAAGGTCAAGTCGCAAGGACTTCTTGACTTAAAAATACTCTGGACTAACTTTGGGTACAGGCAAAATATGCCAAGGTTGGTCCTGGGGTTATGTGTGATGCTCGCCCTTCATTACAGCCAGGGCGTTAAATCGCACCAGCTATGTTACTAATGAGGACGGTTTGATTTGGTTGCTTGGAGAACGGGATTAAAGCCCATTCTATTTTCAATACTACAAAAGCGGGTAGGATCCAGTTGCAATCAATTGAGTTCAGACTAGCTTGAGTTACAATAACATGTCTGATGGTAATGTGTGCCTATTGGTTCTTTTAGGCTTAGCACCGCTCCCACAGATTGATGGCTCTCCCCCATAGCTCAATTATGATCCTCAAGACCAAAATTTGTTGTTGGTTGTCTTCCTATTAAGATCTCCCATAAGTTTTTACATTTTTGTATGGTTCCTTGGGCAAAACTGTGAGTGGACTTTTTGAGGAGGTCTTCAAAAACATTGGCCACTTTATTTTGACAAAATTAACTACAATATCTGGTGTACCTCTGGGGAGGATACCCCAGTAGTAGTGTATGGACCCTCTACCACTGCCTCCCAAGTTCAATCCCAGTAATGGACTTTGGGTAGGGGACGATTTTGACTGTGTTGGTTTTGCATACCAATGCCCCAAACTGAGATAGCGAATAGCAAAGGCGGTCCATGGAGTTCCTGGCCTATCATACGCCACGCATGGAGGTTTTCTGGGTTTATCCTCCTTTCCCATTTTCTTCACTTCCCTAATCGGTGCAGTATCATCCTCAGGTCGGCCCACCTCAAATAAAAATACAAATTATCTGGTGCACCTCTGCACCGCCCTGGTCCTCTCCAGAGTGAGGCACCCAAACACCCCAGCACCAATCTCCACTTGGATATGGACTCCACTTTTGAGTCTAACCGAATTTTGTTGTTTATTTGTTATCTACTATTATACACTGCGTTTATACACTTGCTCTGGATCCCTTTTGCTCCAGAACCCTCCGTGGTGCCTTGCTTCTAATTTTGCTAAGGACTAGCTCCCTGGTGGTGTGGTGGTGCATCCCACACTACCTCACTGGGAGCGAGAGAGTTACAGACAAACTTTTAGCATGGTACTAATTAATTATATTTGGGCGTATATTGAAATTATTAGTAGATGGCCAATGATAATTGGAACCAAAGTATTTTTATTATTGTTTTAGTTTTTTAAGTTTTTCTATAGCCCATTTTACCCAGAGTTGCTTAAGGGATTATGATTTATCAGATAATAATAGTTAATATTGATTTTATATTGTAGTATTGAGAATAAAACTTTTATTTCACTTGAGCCCAATTTTGAGCGAATTTTGTAAAATTTCAAAACCAAAAAGCAATCCAGCTAGCTGCGCCCATGAACCACAGATGTCCATGGCCCCACCACCTGCTGCTCCAGTGTGGGGCAGCGGTAAACTCCCACCCACAATTTTCCGTTCAGAGGTAAAACGAACTCAGACTGATTCATCCAGTCTTAACCAATCCTTAGGTCAGCTTGCGTCACCCAAGGATCTCGCCATTCACCTTACACAATCCCAGGCGGTGCCCCATTGCCCTCTCGCCCTTCCCCGCTCTCACATGCATTTTGGCCTTCTGGTTGAATATGGGAAGTTTTTCCCATATGCAGACAAACCCATAATTGAATTAGCACAGGCGGTGATGCAACCCATTGGCTTCATTGATTTTCTCCCTTATAAAGTTAGTACTTTGACCTCAGTTTTACAAGCGAAGCTGATGCCACCACTGTGGCCACTGTACCCCTGGGTTTCCAGGGCACACCCATTACCCAACGTGCAACCGCTCCCCACTGAATCCACAATGGTAATTCAGTTCGCTGGGTTGCTCACTTACCTTCCCCCAGCAGTGCTCCATCAGGAGCTGATGGCAAATTTGGCAGCCTATGGCGTTGATCCAATCCTTCAATTTGTGGTCCCCAATGGAGCCACATGCCTCTCTGGGACTCAGGCTTTTGCAACAATCAGCCCTATATTTACAAATATTGCTGAACAGATTCCCCCACGCTCCTTCGTTTCTTTTGCCCCTGACCACCCATTCTGGGCCTGCGTCAAGGGTGGGCGGACCACCTGTACGTCCTTCTTATAATTGGACCACTCAAAGTGGAGTTTCCCCTACCTCACTGCCTCTGCTGCCTCTACAGTATTGACCACCAGCTCCTCATCTGCCATCCACCATGCAGCCCTCTCATAATGGGAGAAATTTTACCCCCACCTCTTACAAAGCCTGCTGCCACTGCTGCGTCTACAGCAGCCAATCAGACCCATCCTAAGTCTGGAGCCACATATGCTCCCACCAATCAGGATTTGGCTTGGATGACAATTTGCTCATGATCCCCAAACCAATTGCCAGCCTCAGCCATCCCTATTGAGGAAAACCTGGACTTGTATGACTTGAACTCATGGTCCTCATTAGATAAAACTGATGAATCAGGTAATGTGATTGAAAACTCCAAATTCAACATTAGAGAAAATATCCATACACGATCCCCCATTGAGATCTCTTGATGCTTTTATACCCTCACCTGAATGACGATTTGTTATACACCCAACACCATTTCGCTGTGGCAGCTGCTGCCCAACTTGATAAATTTCCTCCACAATATTATATCCCAAACAGCGATAAAACTGTCCAAAGGTCTCCCCCCTCCCATTCTTGCCCAGAACTGCCTCCAGAGCAAAAATACTATTTTCAAGCTTCATAAACATTCTGCAGATGCCGTTTATAAAGTGGTTACAGCTTCACAATTCTAAACAAAAATAACCAAAGCTAACACTGCTTTAGTTTCCCAACTCACTGCCATCTGCATTCAAGCGTAAAAGCGCTTGTCCACTTACCTGAGCGAAATTTATGATGATGATTTCTATAAACAACCAGTCCTCTCCAATATCGCCCCCCATATTGCTGATAAACCCACGCCCTTGCTCTCTACTTGTCTTGAACTTTGTACAATGCGGGTATAGTAGATGAGCCCCCTGATCCCCCTTCCCCTTCCACCATGGTGAATAATCAGTTTGCCGCTGTGCCACCTGATTGGTTGTTTTTTTACATTTGTGCGTGTCACACTGCTTGTTTTGGGCGGTTAGTTCAGTTTTTAGTTTTGTTAGTTTTGATGCTTCCATTTTGTTAATGTTCATCCTCTGGTCAGCGTATATTAAATAAACTTTAATTTAATTTAAAATAATGTAGTTTTAGTAAAAGGCTATTAATAATTAAGAACCAGAATGAATTTATTATTAATTTTGCTTATATTTGTCTATAGCCGTTTTATCCATCATTGATTATGGATTTATAATTTTACCTGATGATACTAATTAAATAGGTTTATATTAAAAGATAACCATCAATAAGTTTAGGAAAAATTCAGAACTATCAGATTAATATAAAAGTACTAACCACTCACCTAGATCAAATAACCTATTGAAACAATATAAAACCACCAACCACTCACCTAAAATCAAATAACCTATTGAAACAATATAAAACCACCAACCACTTAGCTAAAACTAATTGAATTTATTCAAGCAATCTAGAACAATCAACCACTTTGTAAAACTATTAAAACTATCAAATCAACCAATTAACTAATTGCTTAGCTGTAACAATATACTGATTACCTTTAAAAACATATATAATTTTAATTCTTATATATAAGTCTTTTTCTACTATTATAAAAATAAGATATCTGGCTTTGAAGTGCACATGGACCCTCTCCCAGTTTATATGTTCAGTTTTTAATATTTCTACATGGCATAGTTTTTGTAAGGCATTACACACACGTACACAAACTCTTGCTTCTAGAATTATGAAACATTAATAGGTTTGCTTATTTGAGGTAATATAGATATTGATAAGCTTATGAATTAAACCTATCAACTTGTATAAATAGCTACTGAACTTCATATCAAAACCATTTGTTTTATTAAAAAATACACTCAGTTTAAACAGATTAAAATTTGAATCATTAATCACCAGCCATTTAAACAAACTTATCTCAATCCATCAAGTCAACCAAAACTTTCAACACTAGACTAAAACCAATTAAATTTATATTGCCAAATGATTATTCTTAATTAACTATCCAAGTTTCAACGCATCAACTGAATAGTAGTTAATCCGTGATCCAGAGCTGATGCAGAAGAAACATAAAACTACAATTCCACAAATTATTTTAATATATACTGATCTTCAATCTGAAGTATGAAGCCTAAACTAAATAGCATTTGATCTGCTTTCTGAAGTCTGATGCAAAAATAATGTAAAAATAGGGTCCAGAAAATCACAGCATTGATGATCAGGCAATTTTTCATATAAAGATATGACTAACAGAAGATATGTTTCACTATGGTGTTAATAACTTATCAGATAATTTGAATCATAATGTTAGATCTTATATAGTTGTGTTACTAAGCATTACTCAGGTTTAATAAAAAAATAATTAAAAAGGATAAAATTAGATTTAATATTATAAATAGTGGTATTACCAAGCATTGTTCTGGGAAAATAAACAAATGATTCAAATTGAGTTATTTATTTAAATTTTATATCTACTTAATAAAACCTTTAACACTAACTGACATCACCAGATAAAATTAATTCTGGCATTGGTGGATTAATAACTTCAAACCAACTTTTTTATTAACTAGCCAAGTAACCCATATTTTCCTGGGTTTGCAATTTACCAGTGAACTTAATCAATTGTTTAAGTTTTTTTATATGGTAGATAGCCATCAATAAGTTCATAAATCTTTAAACCTATTGGAATTTCAACCACCAACTGTGACAGATTGGTCTCAGCCTGATCTGCAATTCAAGTATAGTGGATTAATTTATGAAAAAACTGAGAATCTAAAGGTTGATCTGGAAGATTCTGTGCCATAGGATATACAAATTGAAACAAAGTCATATGTTAGAGTTCAGAAATTTAGTAACTAGGGTTGATTCAGCGTAACGCATGACTGGTGTCCTGATTCCTCTGAATTATGATTCACTGATGTATGGAGCTTTTATGCATGATGATCTGGTCATCGCTTAAAAGCTTAGGGTAAAGGAGCCTCATTAAGTAGGTTTAGCAATGCTATAAAGATGGAAAATAATACCTGATAATTTTTTTGTTTTCTAAGAAAATATTACAGCATAAGTAGATATTATTCTTTTAAAAAATTTACCTTGAAAAGTTTATTTAAATTATTGTTCAAATCCAACCAAAAAAGATGAGCTCAACCAGCAAGCAGGCCCAGGCATTGGCCTCATTTTCAGCTCTGTCATGGAGTCAGATGCTGCTGCTCACATGCAGCATTGCTGGAACCATAGTCTGAGAACACATAGCAACTTCCAGTAATGGCATGCAGGTTTGGGGGTGGATTTCCGCTGGGTTGTCTGTCATGTGGTCACTGACATGGCTCATATTTCCAATTTCTTTGTCACTTATTGGCATGAACTCGCCTGTTACAACAACCACTTGTCTAAAACTAATCAAGCCTGTTGAATTAGTAAATCATAATTATTTAGCAAAATTCAAAAAAATTATCAAATTAACCAAAAAACTATTAACATCTCACCCAAAACCAATTAAAACTATCAAATAAACTAAACAACTGACCTTTTACCTAAAACCTTTGAGACTTTGTTTAACTAAAGGCCACCAATCACTCTGCTAAGGCCAGATTGTTGAACTTATATGACAACCAAAAACTAACACCTGCTTAACAAATATATAAACTATTGAATTATACAAATAGTATAAAAATGATCAGCCAAAATGATATCCAAAAACTATTAGAATCATATACTTTTTAGATCTTATATAGTACTGATATAAAATTGTTATAATTTTAAGAAAATAGCCTGTTACCATTCAAAAATCTATTTATACTTGCGCCAAGTTTGGTGATATTCCAATTGACTTTGAAAAAGGAGAATGTTCTCAATTTGACCTGTATGTATAGTTTTTATGTTAATTCTTGCTTACTTAAAACTACTGGACAAATTTAAATGAACTTTTCTAAAATGAAGGAGGATTCTTCAACTTAGGTACTATACCAATTTTTAAGGATCAAATTATAAAAGAGAAAGCTTTGTATATAAGAATAAAATCTATATATGGTATGATGAACTTGGGGTAATTTTTTGGACGAGCAATTAGTGGGTATTTGATTTATTTGATAATATTAAATATGATGTTCTTTTCTATTTATGACGCCATTTCCCTATATTAAAATTATAAAGAGTGATGGGGGTCAATTGTGATTCTATTTATTACCAGATAGACTTAATTTAAAAATTAACAAACCAATAGCTTTTAATTAACTTTAGGTAAAATTATAAAAAAATATTGAGTTTCAAATATTTTTATATAGATATTGAGTTTTTAAAAAAATGAAGCAACTTTAAAAATGAAATAATTTTTAAAAAAAACTGGTTTCAAAAAAATTATAAAGGATAAAGAACCTCCTTCTAAAAAAGGTGCAAAATTTTTGAAATATTTGAGAAATTATGAATACTTAATAAAACCCTTTTTTTTACACTATATTAAACTGGCTTATAATAGCCTTTTATGATATATGTACTCAGTACTGTTATTCTAAGTTTCTTATACTTTACACTTGAGTCTAATCCAATATAAGCTTTAATATGTATTTGTGAGCAAAATTTTTAAGTCAGTATGGAATGTGGTGCTGTCTTGAAAATTGGTTTTATTGAGCATTCATAATTTGATGTTATTTCATACTTTTCTAGCGCCCTTATATAAAAGGTTCTTTTTAAACTAAAAAAGTTGTTTTTGTTCATGAGATAAAGCATACTATATAAAATTATAAACACAATGATGTTTTTATAAAGAGATCTTTAGACAAATTTTTGGTAACTCTTGGTTTTACCCAATATAGTTTACATGTTCAAAGTTTGGTAGATAATCCTAATTGATTACTTTTTATATAGTAGATGGCTTTTGATAAGTTTAGGGACCCAAATCTATTATATCTATATAAAACCACCAAGAGGAGTGGTAGCATAAGGGGGTGGTTCCTGCTCAACACTGGGTAAGGGTTTGATTGATACAGTGTTGAAATCAGCACAGGCTAAAAAACCAGCGTGGTATATTTGTCCCAAAGTCGACCTGCCCTGTTTACTTTTTCTTTTTATATAAAACCACCAACCAACAAGTAAGACCAATTTAAATCAAATTAACTAATACATCTGTTTGAATCTGGGCATTTTGTTGTGCTCACAGGTGCGGGCTGGCCCAGATTTTAACTATATAGCAAAGGCTGGAGTATTGAGACTCTCAGCTGCTGTTGTTTAATATTTTTATAACTTTTAACCGCAGACTAATATGAACTTTCAATAATAAAAATGTGGAAATAAGTATACTATAAGGCGTAGTAAAATAAACAATCCTTTATTATTTATATATCCTAGTTTTTAACAAACTTGTAGGCTAATAGTTGGGTAGGCGAAACTTCATAATAAGTATGGGTAAATTCAAATTAGTTAAATGGCAATTTAGCCTATAAAGCGCTTTAGATTCCTTTCGCCTCACAATATGACTTAATTTAGATATCAATTTTGAAGGAGGAAGGACGTAACCATGAGGTAGCATTTTAATATAATTCCTCCAATCAGCTACTTTAAGAATATTTTTACCTCTAACAACCTCCCTCAAATCTATAAAGGGGTGGTATTTTTTTAGATGAGATAACTACACTCTCATTAAGGATTAGTGGACATCCAGGGCGTTGATCTATTCTGTCAGGGGTTCAGCAGAGTTGAACTAACACCAGGCCAGCTATTGGGATGAAAAAAAAGATAAAAAAGGATAACTCCAATCAGAACCTTTCTGCCAACAATTAGGTGGAAATGTAAAATTAACATTGATAAACTAAGCTCTACTCTCAACAGGGACATTATTACCAACTAATAAACGTTCAATTGTCCAACATTACCCAACAAGAATGTTGAGGGAATAATAATGGCGGAGGAATCGCCCATGTACCAAGCTAATAGTAACCCCTGTAGAGAGGGATTTTATGGAATACTCATCACCTTGCTTATAAGTGACAATAAAAGATCCCACCTTAATAATCCCAAGCTTTTCACTTCTGGTGTGATATGGTTATATTAATAGAACTAAGTCAGATATCTTAAATTAGGGTAAAGGGGGCCTGAGCTTATTTGCAGCTTGGCCCTCTTTGGTGACTGCTTTGGCTAAATTAATCATAGCATCGGACTGGAGCTGAATGATATGTTGGGCCAACCATTTCATGACTTAGTCAGAATCATCAGTCTTATCAGAGAAGGCATCTTTATCTAGTAGAGCTGGCACTCTAGGTTCACGACCATATTAGATATAGAAAAGGGACATTTTAAGAATCCGGTGGTAACTAATCCCGTATGCCATCAGGACATTAGGCAGATAATGGTCCCAGTGCAGAGGGTCTGAGGTGGCCATTCTTTGTAATCTGGATACCAAGGTTCCATTTTCTCTTTCTACGGTACCATTTGTAGAAGGGTTATAAGGAGCAAAAAAGTTTTTGGGCTCCCATGGAGGTAGCCAGGATTTTGACCACTCTGGAGATAAAAATTTTACCGTTGTTACAGAGTAGAATTTAAGGGCACCCATGGCGGGTGAAAATAAACTGATGGTGGGAAGTGGCGGCAGCTTTAACAGTTTGGGCTGGGAGAGCCACTGCTTCAATCCGTTTTGTGAAGTGATAAATACCTATTAGTATATAGAAATTACCACTGGTAGTTTAAGGAAGTGGACCTACTACATATAAGCTTATCATGTGGAAAGGTTGCTGGGGGTAGTCAGGTGATACTGGTAATTGGTCTTATGGCTTGATTGCTTATTGTAGGTTGAACAGGCATCTAGGACTTTGATAATAGATTACAAGATACTCTCCAAATAATACCAACTCTTGATCCTCTCTTAGGTTTTTTTCACTCCAACATTTCCAAGAGTAGAGTGGGCCTCCAGGATGGCAGGCACCCGTTTTGAGGGTCTCAGATAGGGCAGCCAGTTTGCCCTTACTATTTGTATAGCTTCCCAATCTCTACCTTGGTGTTGTAGGCGTTCCTTGCTAGCATTTTCTGAACAGGGTCATCTTCATCATCACATTGTCAGAGGTCATGAAGTGTTCATGTAACCTCTCAGCTTCTCTATATTCTAAGTGAAGGATAGGTAATTTGGTCAGTCCATCAACATTCATATGGTAAGTTCCAGCTTAATGTTCCACTTTTATATCATAAGGTTGGAGCTTCAAGGCCCAACGAGTGAGACGTTCAGTAGGATCCTTCATACGCTGTAGCCATTTAAATGAGGCGTGGTCAGTAACCACAGTTAAGGTTTTTACATACAGGAAATGGTGGCAGTGCTTCACAGCAAGTAAAACAGCAAATCACTCCTTTTCTTTGACACTATTATTGCGCTCAGATTCTGAAAGCATTTTGCTGAAGTAAAACACAGGGTTATCAACGCCTTTTTCGTCCAATTGGGCCAGGATGGCTCCCACAGAATAATAAGAGGCATCAGTGAACAAAATGAAAGGTTTGTCAAAGTCAGGGTGGCGCAGGATATGGAATTTTTGGAGCAACTGCTTAAGCGACTTTAAGGTGACTTTCTGTTAAGCACCCTTGGAGAAAGAAATGTTCTTAGCTAACAAACGGATGAGAGGCTCACTGAGCTAATCAAACTTGGGGATGCATTGATGATAATATCCCATCATACCAAGAAAGATCTGGATATCCCTAAGGTTTTGGGCGCCAGTATTTTTGAAATAGCTTCAGCCTTATCTTTTAAGGGTTGGATCCCTTTCTATGAGTTAGCAGATCTAATTAATTCTAACTTCTTCTGTAGAAAAGTAAAATTTGTTGGGCTTAGCTATTTATTAGATGGACGCAGGCATAAAAATCTTATTTTTAAATTATTAAAATGACATTGAAATTTTTATTAGAAACCGTGATGTTATAAAGATTAACAAATACACAACTCAGCTTAGGATCCTGTAGGAAGAGATCCATTGCTCGCTAGAATGATGTGGGTTCATTGCACAACCATTGAGGTAGCTGAGTGGGCTGAAATAAAACTTCACTGCATATGAGGGAACATTTCTCCTGATCTTGAGGAGAAAGGTACATTTACCAGTACCTGCTGGCCAAATACATAGCTGAGAAAATTTTTGAGCCAGAGAGTTGTGCAAGAGTACCATAAATGTGAGGGATGGGATAGCTGTCTTTTTTAGTCAGGTTGTACAATTTTTGGTAGTCCATAACTACCCAATGACCTCAATTTTCTTTTTAATAAGTAGGAGAGGAGACGCTGAGGGCTTTGTGACGGTTCTAGTAACCCAGCGTCTAGTAACAGCTTGAGCTTCATCCTCATTTGGTTTTCCGCAACCTTGGACTTATGGTGAAATTCATATTGAATGAGAATGGCATCATCAACATCAATTGTGTGGCTCCAGTCCTTCATGTATCCGTTATTTTTTTAAGATTTAGAAAAGATATTAATATAAGTATCTAGTAGAGAGTGGACTTTTTCCAGATCTTCATAGGTTAGGTCATCAGAGATATGAACGTCAGGAAGAGTACATACCAGTTTGTCCATGGGTAGGCCCATTTCTGACATAGACTCTCTCAGTGTAACAGTCTCTTAACTGTTGCTGAAGTCCGAAAATAGGCTCAAAGCTGAAAATTAGTTGATAGGTCAAAAATATAAAGATTGAGAGAATATAGACTACTTTAACATGTTAGGAAGCGTTGATATTATATGTATGTGTGGGTACATAGTGCGTCAAGGACCTTCATGGCCCCATAAAATCAAGATCTTTTACTGACTTCTGAATCAACCGCCTGGATGGCTCCCTCATTGTACTGCATCATCCTCATGGCCGCAGGGCTGGGAGCGGCACCTCTCAAGATTTTAGAAGTGGAGACAGGATTCATGAAGTTGATTTCATCAATTCTCATATGCGTGATGCTTTTATATTAAATTTAGCTCTGGTGCCTTCAGGGTAAGGTTCCTTTTGCTCTGGTTTGAGAGTCTATCTGTCAAGTCTCGATTTGATATCTAATATTTCAGCTTGCTCGTCATCTCAAATCCCAACAGACCCAACTCAGTTAATTTTTGAGATTTCATTAATGGGAATTAACAGACCCTTTCCTATCTCATGATGTTTTCTCATAATATGTCCTTTTTGGTAAGATTGCCCAGCATATATTGATAGGTCGCTGATAGGCAGGATCTAGTATTCCAGGCAGTAATCAGGGTTCTAGAGGGCTAACTCTATCAGTGCTTGTGATGCGGAATTAACAGTTACAGGGAATTTGTAAAGTAATCTTGGTATCAATCATCCGTTGCTTTCCAAATTTTAATTAATACTTCCTTTAAGGCATGCAGATAGATTCCTTCAGCGGCGTCCGCTGACTAAAGCAGCTTTAGGTATGGCGCCCGAATATTGTGTAGTGAAGTGATAATGCAGAAGAGGGGTACTCAACTGAGCAAGAGTAGTCTTTGGTGTTAGGGTCACTACAGGTTAGAACCAGAGAAACCTCATAGTTGAGGAGGAGAGATAACCCTGTTTCATTTTAATAATTTCGTCATACAGAAGCAAGAATTGCGTGCCACAAGAATATCATAATTATTACTTTCCAAAGCCACAGCAGGTGCTGACAAGATAAGTTTTCCAACAAAAGGGGTAAAGAGGTTATGTCCAATATCATGAGTACTTTTGGGACTTGTTCCATACTTCTAAGAGTAGTCTAGGTCAGTCGCCTTCTTAATATTCTTGATGAGTTTGTATGAGATTACGCTGACTGGAGAACCAGTGTCAGGGGTGGCCATGACACGCACCTTGTTGGTACCTACCTCCACCTGAGTTAAAGTCCCACCATAGTTAAAGAACTAAACAAACTTAAGAAAATAGAGGTAGGTTTTTTGTGATATCAGGATATTCATCTTTAATAGATTGTAGAGTATGAATATGGTGGTATAATGAATCAACGAAGCAAGGAACTGGTCAGCATCTCTTACAGTATTAAAGACCTTGGGTCACCCCAGAACTTCGCTAAGATAGGTGTCATTGGGTATCGCGGACTTATTTACTCCTTCAGGGTTTAGCTGGTATGTATTCCTACTTCTATTAGTGCTCCGAGGACAAGTGTCCCACATCTTAATAACGCCTTCAGATTCATCATCTGAGGTATTGTTGACACATTGCAGCGGATTGAGAGAAAAGAAGTTATAACCAGGCCCATCAAACTGGTTGGGTTGCTTCCTTTGACACACTTTGGCAACATGCCCATTTTGAGTTTCAGCAGTTCCCTGGGGAGCGCTCAAGTACTATTTTGTCCCTAGATGAGGGCGATTTAGCTTCAACGGCCTTGGCCTAGGGCTCTTTAGAGATGGGTTAAGGAGTTTAGGTGCATTAGGAGATGGTTTTAAGATGCGAAAAGCCAGCAAAGTTTCCAAGGGTGCTTTAGACTGCATCGCCTAGGAATGTGAAACTTGAGCCACTGTGTAAAACTCTCAGTGGGAGATGTGAAGGGAGAAAAAGGCTCAACAGGACATTCACAACAACTTTGGGTTGCAGAAGCCATAAGGGAGCGTGGTTCTGCTGAGGGTGATCTACTTGGGCTAATCTCCCATGGCATATGGGAGGTCTGGTTTGAGTCTTAACGCAGGAACAGGCTTTGGTTATTAACAATCACTAGAGAGGATGGGGAGCCATCCTGGACTCCTTCTGCAGAGCGACGGAAGGAAAAGCCTTGAAAGCGGGGACTTGGCCCATCTCAATTTTATGAAAATCCAAAGCCTCCGATACAGCCTACTTTATGTCGCAAACCTTATGAAAGTGGCGTTTGACTGAGATAATGTGCCTAGATATGGAAGGGTGAAAAGATAAGCCAGAAAGAAGAGCAGCAACGTCATTATCAAAAGGTAACATGTCATAAGCGACAAGGTCTGGGCTTCAATATAGAAATAATTAATAAAAGTGGACACCAATTCTCCCTTTTAAATGCTGAAGCACAAATAAGCTTGCTTTTTCAACTTTAAACTCTGGGTTGAACTGAATTCTTCAATGAGCGTTTCCTTTATGTCCGCCCAGCTATTAAGGGTGTCTATTTGAAGTACCATTACCTCTTGGGCGAGGTGACATAGGCAAGGGAGGATGTGCTGGATTTTTTGGTGTTCAGTCGCCCCATCTATGGTGGCTTCATAAGCATATAAAAGTGACACTTTAATGCTTTGACCAGGGATGAACTTGTTTTTAAACATGAGTTTGAAGAGGGCGAGGTCATTTTTTGTGGGGTTAAATACAGCAGAATCAGATCACAAGGAGCTAGAGAGGGGCGCTGTCCAAGTTTTTAAGGTGTGACAGAGTAGTGGCTAGCTGCTGTTCCATCACAACTAACTTGGGTCCAGTTTCAACAGAGAGGTTAGAAAGATCCGCCCCTTAAACATTCTCTAATTTTACTAGCAAAGGTTTTGGTGTACAGGTCCCCAGTACTGAGCACCAATTGTTGGAATCTTGGCACTTTGTTGTGCTAGCAGTTGCTTTTAGGCCCCAGATTTCAACAATATAGTAAAAGATGGAGTATTGAGAATCTAAGCTGCTGCTTATTATTTTTAGAACTTTGAACGCATATTACTATGAACTTTAAATAATAAAATATGGAAATTGATATAATGTTAAGGTGTAGTAAAATAAGTGAACCTTAAAATTTTACATATCCTAATATTTAAAAAACTTGTAGGCTAATAGTGGGGTAGTCAAAACTTCATAATAAGCATAGGTAAACTCAAATTAGTTAAATGGCAATTTAGCCTATAAAACGCTTTAGATTCCTTTCACCTCACAATATGACTTAATTTAGATATCAATTTTGAATGATGAAGGACGTAACCATGATGTAGCAATTTAATATAATTCATCCAATCAGATACTTTGAAAATATATGCCCCTTTTTAGACCTCCCTCAAATCTATAAAAAAGGTTTTTTAAGTGAGAGAAATAAATTTGCATTAAGGATTGAGTGAAAATCCAGGGGCATTGGCCCATTCTGCTGGGGGTTCAGAGGAACTGAACAAAACATCAGACCAGCTGTTGGGCTGAAAATTAGGGTTAGAAGGATTACTCTAATCAGAATCATCCTTCCAACAGTTAGGTGGAAGCGTAGCAATAACATTTTTAAACTCAGCCCTACTTTATACAGAGACATTCTTACCAACTAGTTGAATGTCCAATTTTCTATCACCATCAACTACTTTCCTAAAACCATGGAGCCCATTAAGTTAAACAAAAACCACCAACTTAGTCAAACCCAATTGTTGAACTTACAAACAACCAAAATTATCTACAGTTTTTTACATCTATTAAATTTTAATTAAATAAATATCAAATCGCTTAGCCAAATTGATATGTATTTAACATTAGAAACAAAAAAGGTAAATATTATATAAAATTGATATTATTGAAAATTTAACTAAGATTAGTATATCAACATTACTAAACTTTATAAAGTACTTTGCCAAATAAACTAGATTTTTGGTTTATTTGTTCAAGAGATAATCACAGTATATAAACATATAAAAACATTGATATTTTTGTAAGAGATATTTAGCTTGATTCTCTTTTATACCAAGTTTTACCCATATTTGTTTGTATGTTTAGAATTTAAGGATGATCCTAATTGATTTTTTATAATTTTAGATGGCTATCAATAAAACAAGAAGAAATTAAATTCTATAAAATAAATATAAGCTCACCAACCATTCAACCAAAACCAAATAGATTTACTGCGTTAACTAAAACATCAACCATTTACCTGAAACCATTGATCCTATTGAAACAAAATTAAAAATACCTATCACTCAGCAATTTTAGTTGAGCTATAAAATTACTAAACCAAACATTTTATTGAAACCATTGAACCTATTGAATCATACTAGATTACCAACCACCGCTCAGAAAAACCAATTACTAGATTTTAAATCTACTTAAAAGTTTAACCATATATTAAAACCTATGACCCTAATTGATTAAACAAATAAGAGCAAATCGCTCAGATGAAAAGATATGCAATTGGCTTTAAAATCTTTAAAAATTTAAAATCTTATACATAACTCTTATCAAAACTATGTTTTTAAAAAAGCCCATGGCTGTTCCCTAAATTGTAGAGCATTTATGCAAACTTGGTGATTTTTGGTTCATTAGTTCAAGAGATAATGTGTCTTACACACACATATACTAAACACATACAATGGTTTATATATGTATTAAGATTAAGATGATTGAACAGCCACCTTTTATAGGATCAATTAAAAATGCTTATAGGACTACTCTCAATAAATTTAAGATCTAAATCAGGGTAAAATAAAAGAATAATAAAAAACTTAAACATCATTATTTCTTAACAACAGAGAATCTTATATTTTTAATTTTCTAAAAAGGATTTACTAACGTTGAAACTATGTTAAAGATAAAGATATAATATAAAAAGAATAAGTCTGAGAAAGTTGGCAATATTCCTTGTGCTGATATAAACAAAAACATGATTTTTATCTAACATTAATTCCATAGTAGCAAGTGGGGCAATTTCCAGCATAGTAATACAAGATAATTAGGTTCTCATGAATGATTTTATATAAAAGTTATACCTTTAGTATATATATATGGTCTGAACAAAACTTTTCTACTTATTAACTGCAGTTGCTACTATTTTTAGCTGTCCAAAAACTTTTCTATATATAAGCGTCTGTTATGATATAAGTTGTCTAAACTTATCATATAGGAAAACGCTTTGCTTAACACTACAAAATAAAACACCTACTATTAATGCGAATATTTTCTTAGAACCAGTCTTCTAAATGTTCATCTAACATAGATCTAACATGTTATATAGTACTTTTATTGTAGGGGTATAGTACTATATGAGCACTTTATTATATTATGTCTCATAAATAAGACCAGATGATCTAAGTTGTGAAGGTATAATAGAGACAGCGTACCTTGCATTCATAGAGAATTCTCAAGCTCTAAATAAAAAATTATTTAATTTAAAAAAAAGAGCTAAGATGAGATTCATTAGTGAGACACTCTTAATACTTTATGCTGTCCTCATGATTTCAGATATTCCAAAATCTGCTCTTTAATGAAAGATATTGGAACATTGACCCTACTATCAGATTCTTCTTTTGTTTTACTTTAGGTGAAATCTTAGTAATCTAATGATTATGATATGTCTTTTTTTATACTAACACTATCTTAGTAAAAGTTCATGCTTAAATTAGCCCCTTTTATAGGCTTCATGGGTTTATAAGGAGTAAAAATACTTACCCCTGCCTAATTGGCTGAGTTTGATGTCATTTTTTATTTACAACAGCAACTATCTCACTTCTGATTGGCTAGGGCTTGGATCTTGACAAGATGAAAATACCTTACCTAAAAATGATGGGTTTATAGCTGAAGGAGTTATGCTGAAGTATAAACCTTGTTTAAAGCTCTATTTGGTTCCAATAAAGATTTCATTTATTCCAATTTACACACTATTGTTTAACTGGAATTCTTGCAACAGTGAAAGGGTAGCCCTGCTGATGGGCAGGGCTGATAACATGATATTGCCAACTCACAATGCACTAAAATAGCCTTGAAACTATGCTCTCAACAGTCTGCAAGCAGCAAACCCCCAATTTGTAGTGCTAACCAAAAGCTTCACATCAGGATCAACAAGTGCCATCACCAGGTAAAGCGCCTTACACCATACAGAGCTATTTGACTGGGTACACCATTTAGCGCCTATAAACCACAAGCTTGTTCCTGGGTGGCCCAATAACTCTGCACACATACTCACTCAAGGTGGTCTGGCCACTCTCCTCAATCACTTGGAACTGATATTCACCTCTTGCTCCTCACTCAGCAGCAAACTGTGGCACCAGCATTGCAATAATGGCTCTAGCGAAATTTCCTATTAGTAGTGGTAGTTGTATGTGGTGTAACAAACCATGCCAGCTAAACATTCAGGGGTGCTAACCCCAAGGATCACTTACTATGAGCTTGACACCAGAAGAGATAATATAATGTATCATAGTTTGCAAAGAGATATCTAGATTAAGATATTGATGGCCCTTAATTAGAGCCAGCTGGAGATTTAGGAATGGTGAGTGGGAGTACAATATTGGAATCATGTTCTGGGCCTGATTTGGGATTATAAGGCTTGGCAGCCTTGTCAGGATTTGAGATGATAAGAAAATCAAAATCCCTACTCCTGAATTGAGCTGGTATAAGTTTACTCTCATGCCATTGCAAATGAAACCTGTCCCTGGAAGAACTGATGTGAGTTTCAATTAGGAAGCATCATGCACATGAGAATCAAAGGAGAAGCCTTAAATTTCATCCCCGCTTCCTGAACCTCAAAAGCGTGGCCTAATTGCGGTCATGAGGATGATGCAGAACGATGAGGGCGCTAACCAGGAGGCTAATCTGGAAGGCCATGAAAGATCTTGATTTTACATGGCCAAGGAGATTCTAGGCGCCACGTCACTATACATACTAAAAATATCTTGCCACTTTCTAAATAGATAAAATAGTCCATTTCTCCACATCTTTTTTCTAATAGGCCTCTCTGCTAGTTTAAGGCTTCAAATCCATTTTTAAACTCCAACTACAGTTAAGAGAACTGTTACACTGAGAAGCCTATGTGATCTTGGTTAAAATTAGTAGGAGTAATTTAGATCTTTATATTGTAATATGAACTTATTAACCATAAGCGAATACTCCAGTATTCACTTCTGACTCAATTTGACCATGTTTTCTGATAATTATCTCACCTTTGTTAGTGTAAGCTCAAAATCCTCTTAATAACAATTCCCACAAGGCAAATGTGGCCTAGCCTCTGACTCAACCTGGGGTTTATTGCTGATCTCACCATAGCCAAGGCTACACCTTAACTAAAGTGATAAGATTGCAACACACAAAATGATCCAAATCTTAAATGCATGGTTAAATAATATAAATCTAATCAAAAATTTAACTAATATGATTGAAATTTATTGCCCAGGTTGAAGGATCAATAATTAAGATGTTACCCATATTTGGATGTATCTATATATTCAGAGTTACATGATATCTGTGAAACTATGCACCATCAGAATAAGTATTATGTGCCACCCCTTCCACATGTAACACCCCTAATTCACAATAGCATTGCAAAACTCTTTGTCAAGAATTTCGCGTCTCATTAAATTATTATCTTAAACTATTTATTTGAGGATATTCTTTTACTGTTAATCATATAAGCATTTTGTTATATATAAAAATTTTTATTTACTATTTCTATTTTGTTAATCTCTTATTTACCAACAGAAGATAAGTTAGTGCACTTGGAAGGACAACGTTAGTACCTCCACTTTTAGGCAGCGGCGTTTTACTAAGCATAACGCGCATGTCATATTGTGGGAATTCTGGATTAGCACTCAGAAAGAAACCCAACTAGCTAGTATTTCTACAAGGGATGCTCAATACTGGGTCCCCTATACACCAAAAGTTCTTTACTTAATTTTTAGAAATAAAAGAACGTTACAAGCTACTTGAAGAGAAGATCAATACTGCCTTGTTTTGCATTGTAGAGAATTGAGGCCAAACATATTAAAAAGCCTCATCTATGTACAATAAGATTAATCACCTCAAATTGTACTTTAAGACAAGAGCATCCTGCTCCTCTATCAAAAATCTCCAACCACAAGATTATCAAGCACAGAAACAACCTACGCGAATTTCAAACTCATCTGGATGACACTAGACTCTTCTACAAAAACATTAAACAATAGCCTTTTCGATGAGATACACCAATCTCGCCCTTAATAACACTTCAAGCAAATATGTATGAATACAACAAGTGGATAAACACCTGGAAGCTCATTACATGTTAAAACAAGAATTCAATTCCACTGCACAAACTTGCATTGATTTTTAAAGCTCAAGTGTGAATCTTCAAATAAACTTAACTGCCTTACAAAGACGGCTGGAATCCCAGGACTCAACCCCAGAGCTCACTCTAGAAGATACTTAATAACACTCGGAAGCTCTACAAAGACAAGTTCACTAAGTGGTCTACACAATGCTTCTAACTAAATCTGAAGGCAATGTATATACTGCTCCTGAAGTATAGGTTTTGAGTGAATTGGTACCTCCATCAAAATACTCTGACAATTGAGGCAAAGACGATGAACAAGCTGAAAGAAAATATCTTTTCTACAGCTCAGGCTCTATCAAAATGATCACCGTTGAAATTCATACTAAAACACTCCAAAGTTACTAAAATGGAATGAAAAATCATTTAAACGTCCTTATCTATAATCAAGCCCCCAGGAATCAAGTGGTTTATTGCTTAATCAGCCCCTGCATCTAAATAGGCAAGTATTAATAAAAAGGTTAAAAAATTGTCA
Source organism: Massospora cicadina (assembly GCA_022478985.1). Lineage (NCBI taxonomy): Eukaryota > Fungi > Entomophthoromycota > Entomophthoromycetes > Entomophthorales > Entomophthoraceae > Massospora > Massospora cicadina. Next base: position 20,376 of record JAKSZP010018838.1, on the reverse strand, counting down.
CTGAGGCTACTTTGTCCCAGATTTAGGATAGCAACCCTGAATCCCTAGAACAATGGGAAGATGACATTACACAAGCTGCTTGAAAGAGATTATGGCTTAACCCTTTTATGGGATGAAAAGTGAAAATCGTGAATGAGGAGGGCTTAAATGCCCCATCCACCACAGGACACTGACCCATCCTATATATATTGAGGACTTTATCTAATAGAATTATTGTATTTTCCCATACTAAATTTATACTTGATTTTTTGACTCTTTGCATAGTTACAATAATAGTTATCATAATCCAAAGTTAGTTGTCAAGAACTAGACACTTCAGAAAGAAAAGTACATCATAATAAACTCCTTATAGCTAATAAACTCCTCAGTGTCATCCTGAAAACATTTAAGTCTTCCGTTCCTGACTTCTCCAAGCACCCAAAAGATTAAAATTTATCTTTATTATTGCAAAAAAGCCAAAACGTGGTGCTCACTACAAGGGGCCCCTAGTTTTAACTAGTGAAAAAATGATCACAAATTATGAAAAATAACTATAGTAATATTTCCCTCCTTGAATAAGGGAGAATAGCATTACCCATTTGATTAAATTTTTAAATTAAGGTAAAACCTCTACATCCAGAGAGCCTAGAATTCTGAGCTACCTATAAATTCTATACCTCTGCCAGAGCGTAGTCAGTTCTATTTTCAAGCTGGCAATCTAGCCAATACCATTCAATAACTCTTAAATGGAATCTATTCACCTGAGGGTCAATCGAGGGTCAATTCAGTTGTTCATGAGTACTGCTGACCTTCTTATATGTGGAGACTCTACGTATCAACTAACTTGAAAAGCAACGAGATGGTCAGTTGAGCAGAACCCTATCTACGCTAGTGTGTAAAATCTGCCCTCCATCATTCTTCTAGATAGTGGGGCTACACCACCACGAGATGTTACATTAGCTAGTATGCAGGGCCTCAATATCAATTTAATTAAATTTTATGAGTCCATTTCCACTTAAGTTTGGGATGACCATAAATTAATTCAGAGCATCCATTGTTTTATCACTGATGCTTGGAATCAGAATGCCTTATTGGAATATGGAAATCTCACTAAATGGAGGCCCGCCTCACTCAATGGCTACAAAGTGCAGTATCCAAATTATGTGGATATATACAGCACACCTTGTCAGAAACTGCCGTCCAGATCCAGACTTAGAGATAGGCGTTAATACAATGGTAAATCAATTATAATCATTGTTTGATCAACTACAGCGCAGGGCTGCTCTCATCTAAAAAAGTCATTTAGGTCCATGAGGGTCAGAGGGTCCCTCCAGTACTTTTGGTCCTGAGGGGCCCCAAGGTACCAAAAATTCAAGAGAAATCCGAGGTCCTGAAGGGTTGAAGGACAGCTGGGATATAGGGGGCCAGGTGGCCCCTGATACAAACACCCTCAGCTAAAGATTCTATGTGAGGCAAGTTTATTGAAAAAATGAAAACCATTAAACCAAATCTAGATAATTTCATAAGGGTGTGGAATTTACCCTGATAGTAGCCCATTTAATCCTTTAATTGCTTTGGTAACTTTAGATTATAAAATAAAGAATATAAAAGCGTTTATGATATCTATAGATAAACAGTTTGGCTAGATAAATAAGAAGTATGCTAGCCTAGAGGTTCAGGTCACCCATTGTGAGTCTGTAGTTCTGAGTCATAAAAGCCCAAATGAACCAAAAAGCTGACGCCAGCACTCTCAACCAATGCTAGGACAAATTACACGATATTTGGAAAAAACATGAAGACAAATGGACCAACAAGTCCCTCAAGAAAATGCAAGTCAGTGTCTATTGAGCCTTGTCATATCATTGAGGCTAGAATTCTTAACATCTCCACACCATTAGGCTCCCTTTCATACCCAGTTTCTAAAAATATGTTCCTGATCAAAAAACATCACATTGTTTAAAAAGCATATGAAAGCGCTATGGAAGAAGCCATTGATTGCCAAAAAGTGAAGTAAGTTCACTTCTACCTCTGTGGGGAAGCCTGAGAAATTATGATACACCACCTATGTGAATGAAAGACCTGGTCCTTAGCTAATACCGCTCTAGTACAAAAGTTTGGCATTGACTAGACCCTCTTAAATCAAAAGAAAGACTTTATGACAATGTTCAACAAAGTGGAAAGCCCCTCTAATTTCTTGCATCATTTATATGCTAGTGCCCAGCCATTAGTTACTACAAATCAAGCCTCTTTAAAATTCACCATCACTGCCATCTTCTCTGCCCATAAGTCTTGGCCTGTAATTAAACTCTTCATGATAGTCCCAGAAATGAACCTCTATATTTATCCGCAAACTTAAGGAAGCTCTAGAAAAGATCCTAGCAACCACCTTATACAAGTGCCCAGCCTTAGTATGGGCTCTCTTATACTTAAAGTATACGATCTAGAGACCAAGGTGAAGATCGTGCATATATGTCTTATTGCAAAGGCCATCAGCACGCCAAAGAGGAATGCTACAAATGATATGCAGAAGAGGCAAAACTCAAGTTGTCAGAAAAAGGTAGCTCAGCATGAAAAAGAGTCTCTATGCTGATGGTACCCTTACTATGCCTTTACACAAATCTGATATTCACTTCAATGTTATCACTAGAAAATTCAGGGACGATGAGCTAAACAATCTTGGTAATAAACACTTTGATAACAGTTATTCTTCTTATAAGTCGCCCATGTTTCTCATCTTACTATCCCAATTCAATAGTATGGTTACTTGGGTTGTAGTTAAAGTCCATAAGATCGCTGTATTCGCCATATTGCAAAATTTGGCCTCCACTTAATATTATCTCTTCCAAACTGATGAAAAGAAACTAAAAATTGCGCACATTTTTCTCACTACATCAAATATGTAACTTCTGGGCATCAGTGCACCAGATCCTTAGGGCATACTCCATACTCCCCTCAAGTTCAGAAAGCTTTCATTAGTACTTGATGAATCAGCTCTGGCCTGATCTGCATATCAACCTCATTAAGATAGTTCTTGATTTGCCTGCAAAATTTGAGGTTGAGTTTGAAGGGGCAGGCAGTCAGAAGAAAAATTTGAAACAAAAATTGCAGGCAAGGATTTGAGGATTCAAGAACACGGGCTGATCCGGCATATCAAACAACTGGTACTCAAATCCCCCAAATTTCTGTAATTTAGGATGTGAGGATTTCATGAGCATTGTATGGATAACGCTCAAAAGCCTAATTTAGTATCTTAATTATTTAAACTATTGCAAGAGCTTTAAAATGAAGAAATGACAATTGAAGATACAGTTTCGTTTTCTCAGAAAATCATAATAAAGTTCTCAGGATATTGCTTGCCTTACAAAAGTATTAGTCAGTTACTTCTCTTTAACCGCTCAAAGTCACTTTTGAGCGATTTTAAATTTAAGTTTATTTATCCACAGCCATCTGCCCAAACCTATTCTTTGATGTCCTTGGCTCTGCCGCCTGCCACCCCAGTGTGGGGCAGCAGTGCACCCCCACCTAGCGTTTTCCGCCCTGCAGGCAAGCGCGTTCGGACAGGTTTAAACAGCCCGCCCACTGCTTCCAACCGTTTTGTCCCCCCACGAGACCTAGCACTCCACCTGGCGCGCATCCACCCTTCTCGCCCCCATCCTCTCGCCCTCCCTCGCTCTGCTATTCGCTATTGCCTCAGAGTGGACTATGGACGTTTGTTCCCATATGCCGATAAGGCAATTATTGACCTAGCCACTACAGCCTTTGCGCCAGCTGGCTTTATAGACTTCCGCCCTTTTAAGGGCTACTTTGACGTTGGGTTCCAATCTGAGGAGGATGCTGAAGCGGCAGCACAAACTCCTCTAATTTATAAAAAAACCCCATTCCCACAACCCGTACTCGCCTCCCTTCAGACACCACGCTAGTGGTATCCTTTGCAAATCTCCCATCCCACCTTCCACCCCAGGTTTTGTATGACCAGTTGGTCGCGGGGCTCATGGCTTATGGCACTCAGCCCAACCTCATCTTTGCCATTCCTTCTGGTGCAGAACGCCTTGCTGCTCCTTGTGCAACAGCCACCATCATACCACACCACCCTACCATAGCCCAACAAATCCCACCCCGCGCTAGTGTGGCTGCAGCACCTGATCATTTCTTTTGGGCTCAGGTCAATAATGGTAGGAAGATTTGTTCCCTCTGCTTTGGCCTTGACCATGCAAAAAGAGCGTGCCCTAAGGCCAAATCTGCTGATGCAGCTTCTGAGCCCCCCTCTGGAGGTTCAGTATGGGGCGCTTTGCTGCCCCCTCCCACCCTCCAATCTCGTTCAGTGGGCCCACATGGAAAATCAGCCCCACCCAAAACCTCCATCCTTACTCTCCCACCTAAATCTACGCCAGCCAATAAGAGCAATGCTTGGACCAACATTCGTACCCAAGCAGCTGCCCATTCGCCCAATCCTACCCACTCAAATTTAAATGCCACTATTCCAGTGAACCAAAATCCATGGGATCTATTGGCTGAAACTGACGAATCAGGTAATATCCTTATTAGTAAGCATACAGGTCAACCTCTCTGCCATGGCGATTATGGTTGGGCAGAATTTTTCCTTCCCGACTTTGATGAAACCCCTACCCTCGCCATTTTGCTCCTCTACCCAATACAACCCCTTCCAAAGTGACCACCAGCTCGCCTTAGCTGCGGTGGCCTCTCATTATTGCCCAAAACTACGCACCGCGGTGGCCCAGTCAGTGGCTCAGCTCCAGCATGGCCTGCCCACCATCTTCTTCCCTGACTTCCCTGAATCTCCCTTCAGTGACATCTCAAAATTATTTGATGATGCTGAAATTGCTGTTATGATTGTCGCAACACTTGCTTCATTCAACCCCTCAGCCAAAATCACCCGCCACAGTATCTCCCATTTCACCCAACTTCCTGAAGCCCGCAAAGAAGCTGAAGTTCTCCTCGCAGCTTTTGTTGAGACACTTTCCCGTCATTATCTTGATGCAGAAGTGGAAAACTCCTACTACGCTGACCTCAGCCCCCACTATGCAGATGCCCCAACGCCCTGGCTCTCTGCTCTGATCCGGTACTGCAACCAACACCCCTTGATTGAGGCGGGTCTTTCTGAAACCAACCCCCCGACCCCTCCTCACCCTCTGCCATGGTGGGTTAAGCAGTTTCTGCTTCCCACCTGGTTAGTAGTTTGTTTTGCCATTTTGAGCGTTGTGATTGGTACTGTCTGTCCCCTGGTCGGCGTACCTCAAATAAATTGGAAAAGGATATTGCTTGCCTAAAATCAGTTTTAAAATTTTTTCTCTCTCGTTGCAATCACTTTTGTAACATCTATTCAATTCAAGTCTAGAAAAAGTTTGATAATCTCATCAAAGAGATTAGTTGACGCCTATATTGGGGAGCAGTTGGGCAAATAAAGTCAAGGGCACAGGTGTTGGCCCCGTGACATCTAGAGTTTGCAAACGTCCCAGTGAACCCAGAGGAATAGACAAAATTAACAAAAACCGGCGGTAACCATTTCCCCAGAAATATTAGCTTTGCAAGTGCGATGCAACCAGTACATCAATACGCCTCACTCTCAACCACTATCATTGGTGGAACATGAAGTACGGGTATTCCTGGATATTCAGCAGACAGCACTTTGGGAAAAGTTTTGTGGGGATGTAAACACTCATTTCCCAGTCAAAGTGTATGTTGCACCTCAATCCATGCCACGCGGTTGGCTGGATCTAGGCTTTTAGAGCAAGGAAACGGCGGACAAAGCTGCAATGGTGCGCTTTGTAGTAGACCTCCCAGATGGGCAGCGGGTCATCAAAACTAAGCGCACCAGATGGACAAAATCGAATCAAATTTTTGTAACTTTTGACTTTATGCCCTCTACAGTCAAACGCGCCGTACTCAAACAACACCTGAAGGCTGGGCTCGCCATATATGGCGAAATACAATCCTTAGAAATGCAGTGCTTTATACTGATGCCAAACCTGTGCACCAGCAAAGCATTGCAGTCCTAACCCCAGCCGAGGGGTTAGTGAAGGATCTAACCCAAATCCCGCACACCACTTTTGTCAACATTGAGGGGCATGCCACCCACCCTTTCAGGCTCACCATGGACAGCGCACCTCCCATCGCGCCTTTGTAACGCATTTGGCCACAAGGCACACACCTGCCTCTCCAAGGAAGGCATCACGTTACAAGAAATTTACTTGGATTAAATGTGCGGAGGTGAAGCCCACTATGAACTGACCACCAATACAAAGGCAGCCTTCCCATAGGGAGCGCAAGGGATGCTACTTACTAATGAAGCCAATATCCCCTCAAGAGTGGAAGAAGGCCAAACAGGCCTGCAAGGCGGCGGCCAAGACCACTTCTGCTATCCTGCCCTCCCAGCTCCAGGAGGTCATTGAGACTTTCATGGAGGAAGCAGCTTGCAAATCTCTCGACCAATCAGTTTGGGATGCCCAAGCTGATTGGGCAGCCCAAGCTGAAATCCTGATGGATGAGTTGGTTTCACCCGACCAATGCGCCCAAGAATTGATTGGAACCAAATCAGTCTCCAACCTTCCTGCTGACAATTCAAAATCAAGTGTTGGTGCACCACAAATTCACGCACCACAAAAATCTCATCCTGCAGTGAGGAAAAGAGCGAAGGCAAAGCCAATGCAAACCCAACTACAAAGGCTACCCATACCACCGACTATGTTGCATCATGTACCTGAGGTGCCAACAAGCGCCGTGAAGAACAAGAGAAGGCTGAAGGGCTCTGGTGCCCTTCCCCTTGCACATAAGGTGTGATGGGGGGAGCTTTTACTTTAGAGACGTTGAACATCGCTGGACTCAAGGCCTCGCCACCCAGGCTAAGAAACTAAGTTTTTTACAACATAATTTACCCATGGGCTCCTGGCCATTCAGGAGTCCCACTGGCCATGCGGTTCTGAGGAAACATGGAAACCATGCTCCTCCCTTCCCTCTCCTTCTGGTCCGAGCACTGTGGGGTGCTAGTTCAAAAGAACAATAATTTTATTTATTTATTGTCTGAATCTTTCCTTAGTGGCCGCGTCCTCATTGTCAACTTTTGTAGGCCAACAAAGTGCACGCTATCATAAACATTTATGCCCTGACCTGTGCACGAGAACGTCAAGAATTTTTCTCATTGGTCAAATCCATTCTGGTGCTCCCTGACCCTTTTGTCATTAGCGACATGAACTGTTGCTTAAACCCATCCCCTGACCGCTGGCCTTCCTCATCTTCCTCGCCACAGGGACACGTTGAACTATGCATCCTCAAGGCCACCCTAGGGTTGGTCAATACTCTGCGCGTCATGCTCCACTTCTCAAAAACATGTTGCACCCCACATCCACAATGGCCAGTTAAGGTCCATGTCCTGTATTGACCTTATCCTCGCGCCATTGCAATTTCTTACCCAGATTTCCCATTTAACCACGCCAAAGATCAATTTCTCTGATCACAGGATGATTTTGATATCCTTCCGCATATCCAACCCAGCAGCTCAGGCTTTAAGTTGGTGCAAACTTTGCTTGGCTGAAATTGCATCACCAAGATTTTCCTCATGGATGTAATCCATGACCATGTCTCTGGAGTTTATTGCACTGTTTTGTGCTAATCCATCTTTCACCTGGTCTGCCTTCAAAGTAAACACAATCCGCCAGGATCGCCACCTTTCCTCCCAATGCTCACAATCCACCTTGGTGGTCATCTCGCGCGCTCTGGAAGAGTTGGCCCACCTGGAGTCCAAAGTCCCAGCCACAGGCTACAGTCCTGCTTGTCGCAAGTGGGCAGAAGTAGCCACCCACCTTAACGCTCTTGAGTGACAACACAAGCATCGGGTTTGTGTTCAGTACAGAGCTAAATACATCATAGTGGGCGACACATGCTCCACTTACTTTTTTCAAAAATTCTTTGATATACTCTATATTTAAATTTATTGCGGGGAAGGCCGACCATGGGACGGACTCTTCTGAATATGACTCAGACGAGACAAAACTCAGTACCAGGTGAGGCACCCCAGAGAAGCGATGCTATCTCTTGTTGCCAGCGGGAACGCCACTTATGGGAAGGGCGAGAGAACGTGTGTAGGGGGCGTAGCCACTATTGAGCACGTGTGGAGGAAGGGGTCTGATTTGATGAACCAGACTGGGAACCAGGAGGAGACCAGCTGCCGGCGACATGGTGGGAGATATCCAAACATCCACGCTTGAAAGTGATCCACCAAATGAGACCGGAATCTGTGGACAGCTTCAGGGAGGGTGGGGATGGATCCGGCGATGGCATCCAAGACAATCGTGTGGATAGTCCACATGGCGATTGCAACCACCAGAGCACGAAGGAGGGGGGAGGGGGAGGCCATTGATGAAGCAAACATATATCTTGACAGACTGAAGGGATGTGTTTGATCCTGGCCTAGCAGACGTTGGACTTCGCGCCATATCACTTTAGAGGTGGGGCACTTCTCCAGGCGGTGAAACAGCGTTCCATACTGGCCACACACGACACAGGATGAGTGTAAAGCATTAGAGCGCTCAGTTGTACGATACACCCGCCTCAGGCAGCGCCACACGTGGGAACGGACTTGAGGCTGCAACAGAGGATGGTGTGCGTATTTCCAGATAGTCTTTTGGGTCTCAGTGGAATAAGGGATGTCCATCATGTCCAGGTAGTCCACCCTGGATAGGACTTGGGGTCGAGTGGGATCACGCCATCATGGATGGGTAGCCCTGTACCTCTTGTGTGAACTGAGGAGAGGGGCGGCCTCTTTTGTTGTATATCCACTAATACGAATTCTCCACTCTGCGCTTCGCATGGAGTGTAGGATTCGTTTGTAGTGGGTTTTGGTCCCGTGAGGACCTGTGGCTGATGTGTGTGATGCGAGGTATTTCATCAGGGAGTGGGGGTTTGATGGATTGTTGAGGCCCAAGGCTCGGGAGAAGTTGGAGCAGGCCGCGCGGGACCAGTGTTGGGATGGGAGTGTAGGAGCAGTGACGGCCGCAATCCAGGTGCCTAGGATCTTGGCGGCATGGGCTTTGAAGTCAAGTAGGCCCATGCCACCATGATGATGAGGGCCAAACATGACCTCTAGCCGTACTGGTGGAGGGCGGCCTGACCAAAGCCAACCTTGTAGCAAAGCATACAGGGATCTGAAGAAGCTTGGGGAGAAGGGGATGGCGTGGGCTCCAAACCAGACTTTGGATAGGAGCATAGAGTTGGCAAGAACAACCCTGCCAGTGAGGGTAGTAGGGTGGGCTCTGAGAGAGGCGATTCGCTTCGTCACGTTGTCCAGTATATGGCCCTCCATTACTGCTGACGCGTATCCTCCTGCCTCCAACCACACGCCCAGATGGTGTACCAGTCCTATGGTAGGTCGCGGCACAAAGGGGAGCACCAGTGGGGCGGTGGTTTTGAGTTAGTAAGGCGTGGACTTGGGCGAGCAGCTTGCTGGGTTGGGAACTACTTGCTGGGGCCCAGCAGTTCTTAAACTGACCAAGGAGGATGATTTCAGTTTTGGAGGCGTTTAGTGCCGCGTTGCTTACCCGGGAATATTCCTGGATGAGGGCTTCAAGCGCGCGTGCATCTTTATTATTAGACACCCCCACCACGCAATCATCTGCAAATGCCATTATCTTGACTGGGGTTTGGCCTGGCACATGGACCCCAGTGAGTTGGGCATTCACATTTCGCAGTAGTGGGTCAAGGCTGAAGTTGTATAAGAGTGGGCTCAGGGGGTCCCCTTGTCGCAGGCCCCTTTGAGGATGGACTACATCCATTAGGAAACCTGGGCCACGCACAGCCATTGTTGCAGATTCTGTGAGCAGCATCACCCAATTAATGAAGCGGGGAGGTAGGCGGAATTGTTGGAGGCAGGCCCTAAGGTATTCCCAGTTTACTCTATCATAGGCCTTTTGTTGGTCCAAGAATACAAGTGCCCCAGAGGCTGTGGACTGACACACATTAGCCACAGAGTGCACGTTATCCCAAATCGACCTTCTGGGGATGAAACCAAATTGTTCTGGAGAGATGGTGGCAGATGCTAAAGTCCCTAAACGGTTAGCCATGATTTTTGTTAAAATTTTGGTGTCTGTGTTTGTTAGAGAAATGGGGCGCCAGTTGGCCAAGTCTAGCCTATCCCCTTTCTTGAAGAGTGTGACTGTAAAAAGCCTCATGTCCTCCTGGTAGGAGGCGCGTTTCCAACAGGCTTTGGTTGAGTGAGGCTAGCAGCAATGGGGATATGTATTTAAAATATTTTTTGTAGAACTCATATGGAATGCCATCTGGGCCTGGGCATTTTTGGTTTGGTGCACCACGAATGGTAGTCCATAATTCGTTCGGAGTAATTAAATTCATTATTTCTGGGTATCGGAAAATGGTGCAGATATGAGCTCTGTCGAGAAATTCCGCCATTTTGGCCGGCTGAATTGGTTCAGCTCGGTATAACTCGGAGTAATATCTTTGCATTTTCGATTGCCACTTCGGCCAGTGTGTCCACAATAGAATTATCCTATCTTCGCACCTGTGTGCAGGCCACGCTCTGGTGTGGTGCAAAATTTTTTTGAAGAAGTATGCGGTGCACTTGTCACCTTTAGTGATGCATGTGGCCCTGTATTGGACACAAACCCGATGTTTGTGTTGCCTTTCAAGTGCGTTGAGGTGGGCTGCTGCCTCCGCCCACTTCTGGCCCCATGCAGGGCTATATCCTGAGGCTGGAATGTTGGACTCCAATTGGGTCATTTCCTCCAGCGTGTGCGATATAACCGCCGATGTGGCTTATGAGCATCTGGATGAGAGATGGTGATAGTGGTGGATGGTGTCTTTTTTGAAAGTTGCCCATGTGGAAATGGGGTCCGCACAAAACGGTGCAACAAATGATTTTGCCAAAGTTGCCTCTTCCACCCACATGGAAAATCCTGGCGACGCTAGCTCTGGGGGGCGGATTTTGCACCAATGTGTGGGGCCTTTGCAACTGTGACGGGTAAGTGGTATGTTATTGAGACCAGTCGGTGGTCAGAGAATTCCATTTTCGTTGTTTTGAAGTGGGAGATGTGGGGTTGGAATTTCGCCGGTGCTAGAATAAGGTCAATGCGGGTCATAGACCTTAATTGGCTGTTGTGGATGTGGGGCATGTCATGTTTTTGAGCAGTGGGGCATGTCGCGGCAGCGCATCCATTAACCCAAGGGTGGCTTTTAGAATGCGTAGTTCTACATGACCCTGTGGGGCGTGGGGTGAGGGTGGCCACCGGTCCATTGGTGAGGTTAGCCAACAGTTCATGTCACCGATTAGGAAAGAATCGGGGGGGGGGGGGGGGGGGGGGGTAGCAGGAGGGATTTGACTGATGAGAAAATTCCCGACGCTCTTGTGCACCGTTTGGGGCGTAAATATTGACAATTGTGTGTGCAACATCAGCCCATGAGAAGGTGACAACGAGCACTCGGTCATTTAGGAATGTTTCTGAAGATGTAAATTTGAAAAAATTGTTTTTCCAAATTAGCACCCCACAGTGCTTCGACCAAAAGGATAGGGATGGTAGGAGCATTGTTTTCCAAGCATCCTCGGAACCTCATGGACAGTGGGTTTCCTGGATGGCCAGGATATCCACGGGTAAATTATTTTGTAAAAAACTCAGTTTCCTAGCCTGGGATGGGGAGGCCTTGAGTCCAGCAATATTCAGCATCCCTAGAGTGAAGGTTTCCCCCATTGCAACTTAGGTGCGAGGGGTGGGCCCCCTGGCCCACCAGCCTCTTCCAGGTCCCCATGGGCTTTCACAGCAGCATGGGTATTAGCAGCAATGCTATCGGGGTTTTTGTTAACTTTTTGCAGAAAGAGTCGCATTGGCTTTGGCCTTCACTTTTTGTTTTCCTGACGTCGGATGAATTTTTTGCGGTGCAGATAAGTTTTGGTGCACCGTCGAGTGGGGCAAAAAAAATTTTTTCAGTTGGGATAGGTCCCAAGTCAGTTTCAACTGGGGCTTAGGTGCAGCGATTGGGTGAGATCGAATCTCCCATCGGATCCTCAGATTGAGTGGCTGTTTGGCTTGGGCCTCCCAATCTGATTGGGTGATGGATTCTCGAGTTGCTTCCACCGCGAAGGTCTCCATGTCCTCCTGGCGTTGTGAGTGTGGGATGGTGGTGGTGACCTTGGCCGCTTCCTTGGCCGCAGTCCTACAGGCCTGCTTGGCCTTCTTCCACTCCTACGGGGAGATGGGCTTTACCAATAGGTAGCAGCCTTGTGCTCCCCTTGGGAAAGCCTCTTTGGTGCTTGCAGTTGGTTCGTAGTGCGCCTCTCTGCTGGCCATGGCCGCCAAGGGGTGCTCTTGGAATGTAACGCCCTCTTTAATGAGGCACACGTGTGCCTTATGGCTGAACGCATCACAGTGGGTGCAAATGGGGGGCGCGCTGTCCATGGTTACCTGGAATGGGTGGGTGGTGTGCCCTGCAATATCAATAAAGGTGGAGTGCGGGATCTGGGTTAGGTCCTTCGCGATCTCCTCAGTTGGGGTCAGAACTGCGATGGCTTTGCCAGTGCACAGGTGTGGCATCAGCGTGAAACGTTGCATTTCGAAAGATTGTATTTCGCTGTATATGGTGAGACCATCTTTCAGGTGTTGCTCCAAAATGTCACGTTTTACCATAGTAGGCAAAAAGTCAAACGTGAGGAAAATTTGGTTTGATTTTGTCCATCTGGTGCGTTTAGTTTCAACAACCCATTGCCCTTCAGGGAGGTTGACCACTACGCGCACCGTTGCAGCCTCGTCTGCTGCTAATTTGCTTTCAAAACCTAGGTCCAGCCAACCGCGTGACATGGAGTGAGGTGCAACGTACACCGCGGTCAGGAAAATTTTGTGTACATCTTCACAAAATTTTTCCCATAGGGCCGTTTTTTGGATGTCCAGATACACACGGACTCCAAATTCCACCGACGAAAGTGGCTGGGAATGTGGCGTATTGATGTACTGGTTGCATCGTGCTTGCCACGCGAGTATCTCTGGGGAAATTGTGACCGCCAGTTTTTTTTAGATTTTTTTCTATTCCGCTGGATTCTCCGGGGCGTTTTCAAATGTTAGAGGCCACGGGCCTTCCGGCTGCTCCTCTTGCCTTGCTTGCCCAACTGCTCCCAGACATGGGCGCAGACTAATCCCCTCTATGAGATTATCAAACTAGATTTAGTCTTGAATTAAATGGGTTGCAAAAGTGTTTGCAACGAGAAAGAAAAGTTTTTTCAAAAATTCTTTGAACCACGCCAGAGCTTAGCCTGTACAGAGGTGTGAAGACCTGACAATTCCATAGCGGATATGCCAGCAGAAGTGGCGATCTAGATACAAAACTATTACTCTAAATTGTACCAATATGACCTAATTCCACCGGCCAAAATAGCAAATTTTCTCAATAGTGCACATATCTGCACTATTTCCTGTTTCCCGGAGTTGATGAGTTTGATTACTCCAGATGAACTCTGGTCTGCCATCTGCGGTGCACCATATAGGAAATGCCCAGGTTCAGACGGCATCCCCTATGAGTTCTATAAGAAGTATTTCAAGTATTTATCCCCACTGTTGCTTGCCTCTCTTAACCAGTGCCTTTTGGAAACGCGCCTCCTACCAGGAGGGCAAGAGGCCTACACCATTACGCTATTCAAAAAAGGGGATAAGCTAGACTTTGTCAACTGGTACCCCATTTCTCTAACCAACACTGATACAAAAAATTTTACTAAAATCATGGCTAACCGTCTAGGGATTATTTGCCTCTGCTATCATCTCCCTGGAACAATTCAGTTTCATACCCAGAAGGTCGATTTGGGACAACGTGCACACTGTGGCCAACGCCTGTCAGTCCACGGCCTCTGGTGCACTAGTATTTTTTAAACCAACAGAAGGCCTATAATAGAGTTAACTTGGATTACCTCGGGGCCTGCCTCCACCAATTCCGCCTACCCCCTCGCTTCATCAATTGGGGGATGCTGCTGACGGAATCCACCAAAATGGCTGTGCGTGGCCCTGGCTTTCTCACGGAAGTAGTCCTCCCTCAAAGGGGCCTATGCCAAGGGGACCCTCTTAGCCCACTCTTATATAACTTCAGCCTTGACCTATTTCTCCAAAACCTGAATGCCCACCTTACTGGGGTCCATGTGCAAGGCCAAGCCCCAGTCAAAATGTTGGCATTTGCTGAAGACTGTGTGGTTGGGGTGTCTACAAATCATGATGCACGCGCGCTTGAAGATACTAACCAGGTAAGCTCCAGGGTAAGTAATGCTTCACTTAACGCCTCAAAAACTGAAATCATTCTCCTTGGTTGGTATCAAGCCCGCTAGGCCTCAGCGCCCTGTTTCCAATCCACCCTATCTGCTAGCGCAAGCACTTGCTTACCCTGCCCAACCCACACCTCCCCACTTGTGCTCCCCTTTGTGCCAAGCCCCACTGTTGGGCCGGTCCGCATTTGGGGGTCTGGTTGGAGTCAGGCGGGTATGCCTCAACGGTGATGGAAAACCATATTCTGGACAATGCGACAAAACGCATCACATCCCTCAGAGCCCGTCCTACTTCCCTTACCAGCAGTGTTGTACTAGCCATCTCTATGCTCCTCTCCAAAGTTTGGTTTGGGGCCCACGCCATCGCTTTCTCCCCAAGTTTCTTCAAATCACTGTATGCCCTTCTTCAAGGGTGGCTTTGGTCGGGCCGCCCACCGCCAGTGCAACTGGAGGTCATGTTTGGCCCTCGCCATAGTGGAGGCATGGGCCTGCTCAACTTTGAGGCTCATGCTGCCAAGATCCTGGGCATCTGGATCGCTGCCGTTACTAACCCTACAGTTTCTGCCCAACACTGGTCACGCATGGCCCGCTCCAACTTCTCCCACTCCCTGGGCCTCGCCAACCCATCCCACCCATACTCTTTGTTGAAATATCTGGCTTCCCATCCTTTGGCCGCAGGTCCACATGGGACTACACCCCACTTCAAACGGATCCTTCTCTCCATGTGGAGCGCTGAGTGAAGGATTTATATTTGTGGGCACACAGCCCAGAGGGGGCGCCCCTCTCCTCGGTTCACCCAGGAGGTACAGGGACTACCCATTCTGAACGGTTTGATACCCGCAAGGCCCCATACCTTGTCCGGGTGAACTACCTGTACATGATGGACATCCCCTATTCCCTCGATACCCAGAAAGCCATTTGGAAGTACGCACACCCTCTTCTGCAGCCTCATATCCATTCCCATGTGTGGCGCTGCCTGAGGCGGGTGTACCATATGGCTGAGCGCTCTAACGCTTTACACTCATCCTGCGTCATGTGTGGCCAGTATGGAACGCTGTTCCACCGCATGAAGAAGTGTCCTACCTCTAGAGTGATATGGCGCGAAGCTCAACGTCTGCTTGGCCAGGATCAAACACATCCCTTTAGTCTGTCAAGAGATATGTTTGCTTCATCAATGGCTTCCCCCCTTCCACCCTCCCTCCGTGCTTTAGTGGTCACAATCAACATGTGGACTATCCACGCGATTGCCTTGGATGCCATCTTGGGCTTAACCCCCACCCTCTAAGAATCTGTCCGCCAGTTCCGGTCACACTTAGTGGACCACTTTCAATGTGGATGTTTGGTTACCTCCCACCACGTCGCCGCCAGTTGGTCTCATCCTGGTTCCCAGTATGGTTCATTATCTCAGACCCCTTCCTCCACACATTCTCAATTGTGGCGCCTGCCCCTATACACGTGACCCCCCTTCCCAGTAGTGGCGTTCCCGCCGGCAACAGAAGACAGAATTAGCTTCTCTGGGGTGCCCTCCTATTACATGAGTTTCGTTTTCTTTGATGTCTTATCAGAAGTGTCCGTCCCCTGGTCGGCCTTACCCACAATTTTTAAAATAAAATCAGTTTTAAAGTTTATTTTAAAGAAAATATTTTTAATTCAACCAGAATGATGAGCTTAACCATCAAGCTAGGCCAAGCATTGGCTTTGTTTACAGTTTTGTCATGGATCCAGACTCTGCTGCTTGCATGAAGCATTGCTGGAACCTTGGTCTGCGAATATGATGCAAACTCTGGTAATGGCGTGCGGGTTTGGGGGTAATTCTCTGCTGGATTATCAGTTATGTGGTCAGTGACATGTCTTGTACTTTCCAACTCCCTTGTTGGCTATAGGTGCGAACCTGCATGTTACATAAAACGAAACTCAATTACTTACTCTCCGTGCTGTGGGGGCCCCATGAGGAAACGGTGGTCACCAACAGTGAGGAATGGAACTGACATCTCTTGACCGTGGTTATGGTAGGGTTCTCATTGGAATTATTGTTACACAAGGTGGGACGATTATGGGGGTGGCAACTCCATAATTAATAAAAGTCCAGGATAAACCCAAATCACCTAACGGTTGGGTGGCGTTGTCCATGGAGGCTCTGGACAAACTTCATCGTCATTGCACGTATCTTCTTCCAGGCACGGTTGACGCAGGAAACAGGAGAGAATCCACTATAGCGCTCCAACTATCCCATGTAGTAAACGCATTACCCCAGAAGGCAGGTTGGTTGCAGGAACTTATTGAGGAACAAGGGAGTTTGCCAAATATAATGGAGGAGTGTGTGGAGTTGACCAACCAGTTGACATGTCTAAATGAGGAAAAGATGAGGCATGGTTGGCACTCTTAATAGTTAGCCAGGGTCATAGCTCAGTATAGGAATATGCATGGGTTTTCATCCGCTGGCAAAGGCAGCCCAGGTTGTAGATTCCCAATCTTTGCATATGTTCTGCTAGGAGTTGAAAGAAGATCTGCTAGTAGCTTTGGCAGCATCAAGGTTCATGCCACACTAGGGGAGGAAGTGGCCTTAGCGGTACAAGTTGAAAAGCAATTGGCGCTGGCTTGGGACCGGTGTGAGATATCAATGTTACCAGGTAAGGGACAGTCCCCAGTGAGTGGCCGCTCTGGTCAGGGGGCTGGCATCCAGCCCCAAGGAACTATGGAAACGTACAGGGGGAGGGCGCCAGGAAAATTAGGATAAAGCACATAGATCAGAGATCCATGGGCAGGGGAAGGGGAATATGCCTAAAATTTCATCATTAGTCAATTTGCAATTAAAAAGTCATTTAGAAATAAATCGTCTTCTTTGCTTTATCCTTGACTGTCTATTCCCATAAAGGTGCGCATGGTTGACAGAACGGAAGGATAAATGGTACTGGTAGATACTGGAGCAAAAACAACTACAATGAGCTTGCGTTGGCTAAGCTCCTGAAGTTGTAGGTGCAGAGGGGACCAGAGGCGTTATTTGCTGTTGCATCATGGAGGGTGCCATCATGGCGAGTGTGCCCTTCAGCGAAGATACAGTAGGACCTATTTGGGTTCTGGGAGCAGTTCTGTGCAATTGAAAACCTGGCACACCCAGTATTGCTAGGGATGTGGTGGTGGCATCAGTTCAGAATATAGATCAATGTGGCTTTTAGTACTGTAACTTTGAACCCAAGGATGGGTCCTCTGATGAAGTGGAGGCTGTTGGTGGAAAACCATGTGCAAGATGAGCATAGAACCATGGGGCCATGCAGGAAGAGGATTTACAAGCAGAATACCGAGTTTTTTTTGTGTCTTTGGACCAAAAAGGGTTTGCCATTCTTTACCATGGGGCCATTTACATTCTCACTATGGTTTAAAAAAGGGTCAAATCTTCACCGTGGATGCCCAATTTATTTGCTGAAAGATCAAGCCAAGGCCTAGTTGGAGGATAATGTGATTTTGATGTTGAATGGAGGTTTGACAAATCCATCAAAGTCAGCTTTGGTGTCCCCAGTGTTGCTGGTGCTCAAGGCAAGCGGAGAGTTACAGCCATGCATGGACTACCAGAGATTATATATGGTCACAGAGCCAGACCCTTATCCAATGCCATTAATGGAAGTTACCCTGCCAAAGGTCAATGGGTGCAACATCTTCACCAAGCTTGATATGGCGGATGCGTTCAATCAGGTACCTTTGAGGCCAGATCACATAAGTACATGGCGTAAAATGCCACCTTAGAATGATTCAATACCGAGTTATGAAATTTAGGCTGCGCAATGCCCCAGAGGTGTTCCAACACATGATTGATCAGGTACTCAGTCAGATGATTGGCCAGTGTGCATCGCTTATATGAATGACATCCTTGTGTTTTCATGTTTCGTGGAAGCACACTCATGATGTGCAGGAGGTCATGGAGGCAAAGCTGAGGCAGAATTATAGCTGAAGCCTTCAAAGTGATAGTTTAACAAGGAGTGAGATACATTACATGGGAATATTTTGTTCTGGAAAGGCCTGAGGGTATTCCCAGACAAGATACAGGCGGTGCGCGCGGAAGGCACCAACAGATCATACAGGCATAAGAAATTTTCTGGGGACGGTGAATTTCCTCTGGCGGTTCATCAAGTATCTATCAAAGTTGGCCTTGCCACTTACACAATTAACACAAGATTTGCCATTTGTATGGGGGGTAGAAGAGGAGCGAGCATTCAACCTGCTGAAAGAGAAGCTCATTCCATCGCCAGTCCTTGAACATCCAAATCCTGAGAGACTTTTTGTGGTTGAGATGGACGCCTTGAATTTTGCTGCAGGAGTAGTACTTTTACAGAGGGGTAGGACGGGTTAGAGAACCCAGTGTGATATTTCAGGTGGAAAATGATTCCAGCAGAAACAAACAATATGATATATGACAAGGATATAATGGCCATGGTTGCAGCGCTACAGCAGTGGCAGCACCACTTGTTGTATGCCCATCATCCTTTTGTAGTTTTGACAGACCATTGAGCACTGTATTATTACTGGGAGCCCAGGAAAATGAATCAGCACTAATCCCGTGGCATGTGGAGCTGGTTCTTTATGATTTCCAAGTAGAGTACTGTCAGGAAGTTGATATGACTGGACAATATGCTACCTATATTGGCGGATCGGAGGGTAATTGAGATGAGATCTTGAGATGTATGAAAAAGGATACACGAATTATAATCAAGCAAAATGAGAACATTTGGCAAATCAAGAGGAATTATGTTGAGATTCGATACAATTGAGAGAAACTCAAAAAAGGAAGAATAATAGAAGATTACCAGGCCAAAGATGCATCTGTCTGGGGAACCAAGGTATAAAGATTCACCCAGAAGATTAAAAAGGGGATAGTCTTTTATGAGAAAAAGAGGAATGCAGAAAGGTCTGTGAGTATATTCAAATTAAAGGTAGAAATAAAGGGCGATAACTCCATATATATTTTATCAAGTTTTAAAAAAAGAATTGGCGATCCTCATATCATTTGATTTGGTTACTCAGAGGCTAATACCCTGTGCAAATCCAACTTGGTGACAGCGGACCCAGACGCCAAGAAATTAACAGTGGTGCTCACTACAGGGGGCCACTTAGCAACTATAGCTAGTAAAACACAATGACGAGTCCTCATTTGTTCCAACATAACCTGATTGGGTTTTAGCATGGTATGCTGAAGAAGCCTGGGAGGCATCTAACTCTGAACCAACATTATTTACTGTTACTAAACCAGGGGATGATGAAACTATGATTAATGTGCAATTCAAGAATTGCCCAGAGCTGACGACTAACCTGCAAGGATGCTCCATGAATGTGACTCCCCAACAACTGAGAATTATTATGAAATGGCTGTTGCTTAGATATCGCCTATATGAGGATGAGACTGGGGAAAATGCCCTGAGTCTGTTCTATAACCAACGCAATCAAGAGAATCAATGTGCGTTGTACATGTCTTATTTGGATGCAACTACTACAGGGTTAAATCGCCGCCTCAGTACCCCGGAATTGAGGAATATTTAGTCACTTATGTGCAACCTTCGATTCACCAGCTACTGCGTGTCCTGGCTCACCATAATACTGAAATTGGAGACTTATTGCGGTTTTCACAAAAACAACAGCACAATACTCTCCTCCTGCTTGACCCTTGATCATTCATTTTCAGAGGTATAAGGGGCGCTGGTACAGATGGACCATTGCATGGGGGATGTTCACCGTCGATTGGACATTCTAGTACCACAGTTAAACTCAGAATTACCTCAAGTTATAAAAGAACTACTGGAACAGCATAGCCTATCAGCATAGTGGATTCAGGATGTAACAACCTTGGGGAATATACTGAGCGCTGTATGACCGAGCTTGCTGAATGGGCGGAAGCTCTTAAAGCTGTGATTGCTCAGCTCAAGGAAAGAATGGCCCTGATGAAACTGTAAGTAGTGGCCCAATTTTGCTCTCTATTGACAGAATTAGATCAACTTTGTATTGAATGGGATACCCAGCGAACGTCAGATAACGCGCTTATCCTTTGGTCAATGTCTACCGAGTATCTCCAGCTTATTCATCGAGTTACATGACTAGAAGTCGTTAGTCAGGCGGAGCGCCAATGAGCCTTCCCTCTTCCTATCGGTGAGATA
>JAKSZP010018837.1:0-75615 GCA_022478985.1 Massospora cicadina | reverse complement strand
TTTCTGTTATTCCCTCTAAGTTCTAGTTAACTAAGTGTTTCACTTATTTTTTAGTTAAAGGGAGCTTAACCTAAGAAACTAATAATTAACATCCTTTCACTATTCATTTTATGAGGTGCAGATGAGAAACATGTACCTGCTGTTGTTGCTGATGAAGAATCCACATTCAAAGCATTTTTTCTCTTGAAATGTACTCATCCTAAGATTACCTGATCTTATAAGTCAAAATGTCCAGCCCCTCTTCCTGAACCTTGAACATATTCTTTCAGGCGTAAGAAGGACACAAAGCCTCCTGTGGATCCAGCTTCTCATCTCAGTGACCTTGCACATGAAGTAGATGAGCGATGGATTAATAGCTTGCCACCTAAGGATTTTTCCTTTCTTCCCATTTTCCTTTAAACTTTGTTTAAAATGTCATAAGTGGGTTTTAGGTGGGGTGATTCTACCAGGGGCCTCTGGAAGCACCATAGGGCTCATCCCAATCATACCCTGGTTACCCACAATATGCATGAACTCACTCAACATGTCAAGAAAGTGTCTGTAACCCTCCCATTCCCAGAGCGGTGGTGCAGGGTGCACCGCCTCACCATCAGGGAACTAGTATTATTATTATGGTAAACAGAGCACCGCTGAGGATGCCAGAATAGAGGGGATTCAGGGCAAGGTAGTACACCTCAGGAAATAGTATTAAACAACTAATAAACCACAAAATTTGGTTTGCCCCCAAAGGGGAGTCCATAACCAAGTAGGGATCTGTGCATGAGGGCTTGGTTGCCTCATTCTGGAGGAGACCATGGATTCCCAGCGGTGCCCATATTCAGTAGATATTTGGGTAGAAATAAAATGACCAACATTGTTAGAGACCTCCTCATGGAGGTCAGCACACAGGTTCACCCAAGGCACCTTTTAAAAAACATAAAGATAATGGGTTATTTTTTTTAGGAAAGTTGACCAACAAGGAAGGTTGGTTCTAAGGAAACATCTTTAAACACTTGAGGGGAATTGTTGTTTGGTGGAAGTGGCGCTAAGCCCAAATGAACCAATAAGTGCACGCTTCCATCATCCAGGGTACTATATTTTGAGATTAACTAAACTTGAGTTTTTGATTGTAGGCACAGCTGACACGATTTATAAATTTTAAAAATTAAATGGGTTTTGAAACCCCATTTTCCAAGCAACCAAACTGAACCATCGCCATAAAAATATAGATAGTGCGTTTTAACGCCCTTGCCATAACACAGGGCTGAGCGTCACACACATCCTCTAGACCAGCCCAGAATATCTGGCTTTAACCCAGCGCAGGTCATGGGTATGTTTGAGGTCATGAAGGCCTGCTAACTTCACCTTTTTGGTCTCCTGACGACTAGTTTTATCTTTACAGTTGGTACCCTCAATCATGTCATCAGGCCATGACAAATCCTGCCTCATATACCAAAATATAAGCCCCAATAAGTCTTATAAGTTAGATTGGGTCAACAATAATTTTGCTTACAGATTGACCCCTTAATCATTCAATAAACCTCCAATGTTAGTTCAATCAATCTTTTGGACAGAACAGGTTCAAATAAAGTTGGTTATAATTATTCTTGAGTCCATATGGAATAATTCAAGATTGTAATACCAAATTTGGATTATCATCTGATCCAAAACATGAGCTATTAAATTTTGATGACATGATCTGAACCTATCATTGCTTCTCCCCCAACTTACTACATTTTTTTAAACCTAAACAATTAGGATTTAATGTAGGGTTTCAGGTGAGGCCAGTTCTTGAGCTATCTTCTGGCTCTCCCCATCCCTATATAAAGACAAAATTCTTTCTTAGGGTATGTTGCCAGTTTCTTTTTATTATGAATCACTTTTTGCTAAATAAACATATCTATATCTTAGTTTCACTTTTGTCAAATATGCCTTCCACACCATAATATTAGTCTAGCAAGACAGTTGGCATTTCATGCAATCATCCACAAAATACTATTAAAAAAATCATGGAACAGGTTTCTGATCCAACAATCCAGAAATCTACTATGCAGTGATTAAATTTGTTATATTGTACCTTCCATCCACAATTGCTGATGAATTGTGCACATTAAACCCACCTACAACTTTAAATTAACTGATTTTATATCAGCAATTTGGTTCAATCTTTCCCTTATATGCCCTACTACCATTTCAATTTATATACATGCAACCAACAATTAAAGAACTTGGAGGAAGAGAGGCCCTCCCTGCCTCTCCTAACCATGAAAATTACCCCCTGTTGGAATTTTTGCCCACATGACCCAGCTTCATTAATTAAAATTAATCTGATGGTCCACTAGGGGATTCCATCCCCATAGTGGACGTTGAAGTTATCAATTACTTATACAATAACTAATATTTGGTGAAAGATTCCATCGAATATTTATTAATCTTCCAGATAATGATCTGTCAGATTGATGAGTGTTTCATCAGGGATGATCCATGACAACAAGCAAGTGATTATGGGGTCAATATAATTGATGATATTTTAATTGACTTGTAAGATTTGATTAGGTTTAGTTGCCAATTGACTAAGGGATTTTTAAGTTGCTAGCAAGGAAATGCCACCTGTCATAATAGCAACTTTTGAGTTAACCTTTCCTGCAATGAAATCTGCTATTTATGGGTAAGTTTCCCATTAACTAAGCAGGTTGTTACCAGATAAGGGTAAATTCAATGGGAGTTGAGTGAAGACATTGAGACATGTTCTCATTTCAACTCATAAGAGGTTGCAATTGAGTAGGGAAGAGGGCCTGAGTATATTCAATGAGGAAGATCATCGTTTTTGGTGACCCTGGAGGTTTAAAATCATCAGCAATGGCCGCCGTTCCTAATTTGGGGTGCCAACTGAATAGTGGTGCACCGATTCCCTATAAAACCCTTGACTTATTATAATAAAGCAGATAAATAAGTAGAAATATATTTACAGATTAAATATTTTTATAATATGACTGTTTTCTCTTGTGATTAAAGAAGGAAGGACCAGAATATCCTTTGTCTAGTTATTGCTACTCCACGCAATCTGAGTGGTGAGAAGAAAGAAGAGCCTCTGAACCTTACCCTAGGTTAATTTCTACTAAATGGAATAGGGAAGACGTCCCTACCATTTAAGAAGAAATACATATTAGGATAAGCATCATGTTGGCGTTGTAGCCTAATCATTATTCTGGCTATCCACTCAACTAGAATAGTAGTCTTCATACTACTATTGCCCAATATCATATTTTAAATCAAACAACGCACATACAAGAAACTTATGCAAGTTGAATAAAGGGAGCCAAAGCGAGTTGTTATTAAAAACGAGGGATCAAATCCCCAGTTTAACAGTGGTACTAATTTTATAAGAGGAAGTTGGATGCCATGCTCATTAAGTTTTAACACCCTTATTGAGCCTTCTGGATTGTTATATGGGCCTTTGGTACGTTTTTTGAACAAAACCGCTCCTCATTTTACTTATAGAATGTCCCATTAAAAAGTCTTTAAATCAGATTAGCCCCTGGCATTCTAGGCCATATACTGAATATTAATACGCCAGAGTGGACGGGAAGTCCTCTTTTAATTAGCTGCAACTATGACAATTATGAGCCAAAAATGAACCAGAGTGTTACAAGGGTTTACCTAGTGTTGGGATTTTTACCCATATTCCCAGCCAACTAGATCACCAGGGATAGCTAGGAGATAATTCCCTATTGCGAGGTGAATTGGATATCAGTTGACACTGATTTCAGGGTAACAATGTTTGGGGAATTTTAGGTTATTTACTGGGTCAGATCCGTCATGGATCAATCCAGATGAATGCTTAAGATCTTGTCAAGCAGAATTTCCAATAAAATAGGGGCATCTGATAGTTGATTGATGATTAACTATAAGGTGTACCAATTGGGATTTGTCAAGTTTCATCACTGACACATTGGGAATTTAAGGATCAAGTTGCAAGGCGAGTGATGCCACCTGCAACTAGAAAATTAATAAGTTGGTTTGTAACCTGCCTCAATGGGTAACAAATCCCATTACCTAATCACGTCACTTGCCAAATATGGTTGGTTCACTGGGATTAATAAGAAAACTTTAGGGACACGTTTTCTGATTCTTTCCGTTTTAGGTCTTGAGGTTGTCCAATAATGGAATCCTAGCCAGGATGGGGAAGACCATTGCAACTGATATGAGGATGGGTAATTCAATGGCAACGGACGCCAATTCATCATTGAGGTGACAACTGAGGGTTGGGCGCCAAATTCCCACTATAAATTCCCTAAAGAATTCACTAATAAAAAACCACCACTTACCCACCACTTTTACCAGAGTATTATCTTATATATTTTATCAGAATCCATGTTGAGTTCTATTCTTTATCAAGGAAATTATTGCTTTGTGCTTTAATTAAGAGACTCTTTAGGATAAATAATAAGGATATGAGCGGGGATCCAGAGAAGAGAAGCTGATTTGATTTGGGGATTGCTGCTGACAGTGTGTCATCAAAGAGAAACCATAAACAGGAATTTGATCATAGATCAAGTTAGACAGTACTGGGGAATTAATTTATTTAAGGACATCCTAAGTATTTTGAGAGGAAATATTGGACAAGCGTTGGATCAAATTCTAGTACTTTACTTCAACTATGGATAATAGTTTCCATACTATTATCAACGATTATATTTTACTATCAAAACTATGCGGAGAATTTTACAACAACGAAACTGTGAAGTTAGAAAAATTTATAGGGGTTATTAGCCAAGAATAATCAAAAACCTATAAATTTTATAATTGGTGCTCACTACAGGGGTGTAGTTTAATAGAAGATATTAGAACGTGATGTCATATGAAGATGTTTCTAAATCTGGCAATAAGTTACTAAGGAAAGTAACATTAATGAAGACAGAACGTGAAGTGGATTACATTCAAATTGATTTCCCCCAGCTAAGAAGTGGAGCTCCTAGTGAAGCGAATTGAGTATACTAAATTTTTGGGAAAAGTACTTGTTTCCTAGATATGGAACTGTCTAGTGCTGCAAGAAAACCTGTTCCACCCGACATCTGCCTGATATGAAGATGATTAGCAGGGCAAATATGGGTTGAAATTGGGTCTGCTTGAAATAGTCCCAAGGGGTGAGGTGTTAGATGAGACACTGAATGAAGCTAATGAGGCTAGATCAATCTGTGTGATTAAGGGATCGTTTCCAGATCCACCAGTGGATTTACTTTCAACGTTTAAATGCCATGGATGCCAAAAATCGTTTTTAGGAGAAAAACTATCTGAACAATTAAACAGAACTGTTGACTAATGAGGAATTCACGATTGAGAGATATGAGGATTCAAGCATCAGTTGCCAAAATATGAAATGAATTAGGACCTGTTGGACAAATAACAAGTCAGGATTAAAGGCCTAATAAATGAAGACATTCAAGAGTATTGCCAAAGTCAGCAAGTGTTGCCTATACATGAAGAAACAGTGATTCTAGTAATATAGTGAAGAAGGTCAATACTAAAAAATCAGAAGTATTGGACTTAAGAGAAAATAGTTTCAATTTTCCCAAAGAACCTTTGAACCATTAAATGGTTATGTCCTAAGATTTTGGTCAAGTCCTAAAAGAGGACCACTGAACCAAAAAGCGATGGTTAAATCTTAAGAAAATAAGATTTTGAACCATGATAACTGGTAGGTCATAGTATACCTAGAAACAGTTTAGATGAAGGGGAAAAGAAGGACCTCTGAACCTAATTGTATGTTAAAAGTCCTATTGCAAAAGAAAAATATATACAATATATAAAATATTAAAAATTGATTTTATTGGTCCATGATTTTCAGACCTAGGAATTGACAAGAGATGCCAACAGAAATCCTAGAAAATAAGGGAATTCTACTGAGGATCAAGAATGCAGAAATCATACCACTGAGATCACAAATATCAGTCAACATGGGGTTGACATTAGAGATACTAGAGCTGCTGTATGGGGAGGTCAGAAGCCTCTGGAAGAAGTCCAGAGTAGAGCCTTGGGTGGCTCCTGGAATAATAATTCTGGGCCATGGAAA
The DNA here is from genome assembly GCA_022478985.1 of Massospora cicadina. NCBI lineage: Eukaryota > Fungi > Entomophthoromycota > Entomophthoromycetes > Entomophthorales > Entomophthoraceae > Massospora > Massospora cicadina. The sequence goes on along the minus strand of JAKSZP010018837.1, from coordinate 69,563 downwards.
AATTCGAGTTCTTCTGGAAAATTTAAGCAAAAAACTGATGAAGATTGAGAAAAATCAGATCGTTGCATTTTGTTTACCTAATCCAGACAGCCAACCTGAGGAAATTCCACAATTTTGGGACCCTCAATAAAATGGGATTATTGGCTGGGGTAACTGAGAGTATCAATCTATTAGTTGATTGAGTGTAACTCGCTGATCTAATGGAAGGACAGCAAGAGGAGGTGCTCAGATTGTTCAAAAAATTATTGGGAAGTATTTTCCCAGGATGACCACAATTTGGGATGCGCAAGAGATGTGAACCACAAGATTGATAATGGGTAAAATTTACCAATAAGGGTGAGACTGATTTGATGGTCAACGGCAACTGAAGCAGTAGTGGAGAAAAAAATCAGCAAACTAGTGAAGAATGAGCTTCTAGTTCCGTTATTGAGTCTTTGATTAATTCTTATTCTTATTGTGAGGAGAAGGATGGCTCTAATTGGGTGGTGATAGATTATCAGAAGCTGAACAAGATTATGAAGAAGGATTTGTATCCACTACCAAAGATCAAGGATGAGATAGATCAATTGGGAGAAGCGAAGTATTTCTCTGCAATGAAAACAAATATTGGGATATTGGCAAATCAATTTGCCAAGAGAAGATCAAGAAAATTGCACATTTTCACCGTGCAGGGACTATAGCAACCAATGAGGATGCCCCAGGGTCTGTGAAATGTGCTTGCGACGTTCCAGAGGGCCATGGATGCAATACTAAATGAATTTAAGTTATCATGCATCTTGGTGTACTTAGAAAATATAAATGTGTTCAGTAGGACATTTATTGACCATTTGCACCACTTGGAGGAAGTGTTCAAGAGACTATCAATTTCCAACTGAAGATTAATCCAAGGAAGTATCACTTCTTCAAGAATGTGTTGGAATACCTGGGATTTGTTATCAACTCTAGTGGACTGCAGCTGCAATCCCAGAAGATCAAAGCCATAGAGCGAATGGCTGTGCTATAGAGTGCCCAAGAGATTCAAGTGTTCCTTGGATGGTTGGATACTATAGAAGATTTAATTGGGATTTTTCCGAATCACAGAGACCCTATTAAATCTGTTAAATGATCCCAAGAAAGGATTCATTTGGAAAGAAAAAGCACAGAAACCTTCTAATGAGTTACATCAGTACTTGATAGATTCTCTGATTTTTGAAATTTTTAAAAGTCAATTGAGAATTTATTAAACAAACTGATGCTTTATTAACGGCGATTGGCGCCATATTGAGCCAAGTAGATGAACTTGGTGACAAACATCCTGTGGCATATGTGAGCTGGACACTCTCAGCTGCTGAGAGGAACTACACTGTAACTGAGCGTGAATGCCTTGTTGTCAATTTATGCATATAAACAAATTTGGTTGTACATCCATGGAACAAACTTCAAAGAGGTGACAGACCACTCCTTGTTGCGTTGGCACCACAATTTATAAGAACCAGAAGGACGACTGGCCCATTGAGCACTGAAGTTACAGGCTTATGATTATGAGATTGTCCACCAAGTGGGGGCTTCTCATCAGAATGCGGATGGCTTATTTCAGTTATTAATGATCCAGATGGTATACCAGCAGGTGGATGAGCTATTCCAGAGAATGGTCAACGGAGAAATCGGTAACAAGCCCCAAGAAAACCAAGTTGTGGATTAAAAAGAGATGGAAAACACTGAGACCATGGATGGACAAGTTTTTAAGATGATCGATGGGAAGTGATACCTATTCCAAAAGCTTTTGGAATGAGTGGCTATTGTTCAAGCCAAGCATAAGGTTGTTGGGCATGAAGGCCTGAGAAAAACGACTGACCATATTCACCAGTACTTTTGGGAGTCAATTAACTATGATGTTGTGGACTATCTGGCTTGCAGTGTGGAGTGCCAATTGCACAAGCCACATATGAATATGACTGGATACTGACTGGTCTGCCCTGGATTTGCTTGGCATACAGTGTCCATCAACATGATGGGACCGCTGACAATGAGCACAGGGGAGTCAAGTACATAATAGTTGTGATTAACTATCTGACAAGATGAGTCGAGATGAAGGCCCTGGCAAAAGTAGATGCTACCAGTACTGTGAAGTTCATCCTGGATAAAGTAATATACTGACATGGATGCACGCAGGTCCTGCTGAGTGACAATGAGACAAGTTTCATGCCTCATGTGATCCCACGATTAAATGAAATAATGGGGATCCAAGGAGTTGTATCTGTACCCTACGATCTGAAGACAAACAGAATGGTAGATTGAGTCAATGGGATTCTGGCTGCGATGCTGAGGAAGCTGGTCACAGGAAGAACTTCTGCATGAGGAATGTACCTGAGTTTAGTGATATTTGCCTACAATATCAGTCATCATATGGCAATGGGAAAAATGCCGTTTGAGTTGCTATATTAAAGGAAGGCCGCATTGCCTCCAATTTTATATTTGCTGGTAAAACCAACATTGGGGATGAGTGCCAAGCAGTACCTGAGCTGATTGACAAATATCCTTATTGAAATGCAATTGCAAGCATTTGATATGACTTTGAAGAAAAGTATTCAAGCGAAAATGATGGATGATAAGAACTGACTGGCCTTAGCAGATTACCAAATAGGTGAAAGAGTTGCCTATTGTGATATACATATTTTTGGAAGAAGAAACAAATTGAATGCATTGTGGTCAGGTCCAAACAAGATTATTGCCAAGGCAGCAATGGATGCCTACTCCATCAAGAACCTCTTGTATAGAAGGACAGTAAATTAAGTCCATGTCAAGTATTTAAAGCAATGGATCGATGAAAAAATAATAAAAAAGAGTTTCTGAAGGCCGCTGAACCAATAATCTAGTTATGTCCTAATGACTTGGTTTATGTCTAAAAAAAGTACCGCTGGACCAAACTAGATGGTTAAGTCTTAAAGAAGTAAGACCTTTGAACCATAGAGAACTGGTAGGTCTAAGTATACATAAGATCCAGTTTGATGGAATAAAATAAAAAGCTGTATCGCTGAACCAAAAAAGGTCAAGTACCATGGAAAAAAGAAGAAAAAAGTAAAAGTTTGATAAAAATATGATATAAAAGGTATAAAAAAACGCATAGTAAACCAATATATTTTTATAATTTTTGTTTTTTATTGATTATCCTCAATTTGGAGATAATTCCGCCTATGTCACCTCTTGGGGAGGGAGGATGGATCACAATAGGAGTAAATAACCCATCTAATCTATGTGAGATCAATGCTAGAGAGGGTTAGACCTACTCAAAACCAAGTTTGTTGAGAGGATGAAGATCCCTGCGAGAAAGTGACAAGGGGGAGAGAAATTGAAATGGTGAAAGATGCCAAACATGATACCCTGGAGCGGGGAGGGACAACAATACAAGAAGAGGCAGTTGGCAAATAACCCTGAGTAATCCTGATATGGCACTGGAGCTTGAAGATTGGTCTTGAGTGCTTGCTGATGGGCTTTGTCAAGAACACCGGACATATGGGCTAGCATCAAGCAAGGGATACTAGGCAGGGGTTGCCAAATCATGCCCCCTATCAAAGCCATCAGTGGAAGATACTGATGGGATGCGCCAGAAATGAGATAGTCATGCAAGGAGAAAATTGCATCTTACTTGTGAAAACTATAAGCTTCTCAGAAGCTGAAGCAGAATGAGCAATGGAAGCTAGGAGAGGCTGGAAGCTTTGTGGCCCAACTTGAAGAACTTGGCCAGCAAGGAAAAGAGCATAGGCTGAAAACATCTTGTTCTAAGATGTTTTCAAGATTGGAAGAGTTCAGAGCTATGGACAAAGCCTCAGTGACTTGGGCCCTTAATTCTGCATAGAGGAGTTCAAAATGTATGCTGTTGCCAATGGCTAGTTTGGTGGGCAAGACAGCTGGCTTGTAATATTGACTGAGTCAGGTGAGGAACTTTGGAAGCAAGAGTCATCCAGTGAGAGATTAATGATCAATAGCGGAGGGCATTGCTTTAGGAGGTTTGATAAAGATGGTAGGAGTATCTGCAAAGGAAACTAGATCCAGGAGAGTTTCAAAATCTAACTCAGGAATTAATAACAGAGGAAGGATTGGTCATGAGTTTTTTGAGACAATTGCTAACCTGGTTTTGTCAGAGTTGGTTACCATTTCTGGTAATTACACAGAAGGAGTGGCTACTGATACTTGACTGGGAGTATGAGTCCTGGAAGGATTACAGAAGAGTTTCTGACATGCAGATCAACTCATCAGCTGGAAGAGCCAAAGGTCTTTATCAGATAAGCTTTTGAGCAGCTGTTGGTATCAAGACTCAGAACTTGACATATGAAATGGACATGAGGGGGATGTTGGACTCATATGATAGTTGTCACTATGCACTCTGAAATCAATTAAGCTTTAATTTTGGAGAAATTAATCTCAAAATTAATGAAATAAGCTCTCCAGAGAAGAGTTAAAAATAATATGAGCCAGGAGGTTATTATGAGAAAATAACAAGGGTGAACATAAATGAGCATTCTTGATTGCACCATGAAATGAACATCAATGGCAAGAATCTCCTGTCAAGGATGAGGAGAAAATCAGGAAATTGAGGACATTGGACCAAGATCTTGAATATGACTGTCAGGATTTTAACCAGATAAATCCTTCCTGATAGTATCCAAATTAGGGGTTTTGGTTAGTTGGGTGTAATTGCCAGCTAATTGCCTAGTTCAATACTATTTAATGTTATAAAAATATTAATTGAGTTTAGGTTCAGCGGATTCCCAGTTCAGCGCTGAACATCAAATCGTGGTGATTGTGGGAATTTCAGCGGAAAGCTGATGTATTCGTTTACCAGCATTTTTGAATAATTTTGCTAACTATAATTCGAGTCAGCAATATCTTATCCCTGTGCCAACTGCCATAAGAAATAATTGTGGGAATTTCCGGCGTAAAGTCTAAGTATCCATTATCAATAATTCAGGATTTGCAACTAATTCTGAGCACCGGTGACTTGTGCCAAGGATGCTTGAAGTTCTATTTAATTATGAATTTATATACAAACAACTAGCAATTTATGCTGAGGATGGATTGATCTAATTTAATATTTGGGGATCAGATGAGCAGATCTGGAGGGAATCGCTATGAGTATGAATGAATAAAGCTTATGATCTGATAGAGGTTTGGAATCAAAAAGGCTGATGGGTTTTCCGGTAGTTGATTGGCCAAAGAGCACTTGGGCATAGTAGCCCTGAAAGTAGTATAAATAGTCATTCATTCCCTCCTAATAAACATCACTCTTGCATCATTATTACTTTTATTTGATAGTGGCTTAGAGCAGCTAGAGTAGGAGTAGATAGGACTGGGGATCCCTGATAGGTGCGGGTGATCATGCCTGGAGTGGCTGGCGCTGCCAGCTCCCATACCTCCTCTCTATGAGGAACCAGTGGGAACCTGGCCTGCTGGCTACCAGTGGATGAGCTTCATAGCCACCAACCCTAGCGGGGTGCAGCGTGGGAGGTGCCATAGCTGCCCAAGAAGGGGAGGACTCTTTGGGGCATGCCCAGATGGGTTGGTGAAAGGTCACAAGGGTGGGGCAGTGTGGGAGTGCCTGAGCCACCCAGGAAGGGGGCAGAACTTAACGGGGCACACGCCAAGGATGCCTGGGGCTAAAGGTGAAGCCATTGGTGATTAGTTGGTAAGTTGGACGCAGGACTTATAGGGGTTGGTATGCCAATGAAGGCAAAATGGCAAAGGGCCACCAGTCTTCATACTGGTTGGCCTGGCACACTAGCGGAGCCCATGGTCAATTTTGCAACAATGACAGTGGGTCATATGCCCTGACAGGGTAAAACTGGATCGCAGGATTAATATCATCATGAGTAAATTGATAAGCCAAGCATGACAGGAGGTTGTGGGGACCGCACTATGAATAGGCAGTAGTGAGGAGGAAGATGTCAGGAGAGTATCTGTAACTCTCCGTTTCTCAGCATGTCAGTGCAGACTGTACAAGGCCAACACCAGGAAACCAGCTGATATAAGGGCAGCTGCTAGTGCCCCGCAGATGGTGCTGGAGCTGGAGCAGCCAACTGCAAAAGTGGTTATCCACAGTGGGAAACCTTCAATGGAAATGACGGGTTGCTGGGTGGGAGCAATAGGGAGTGGCACAGGTTGGAGGGAACCTGGGCGGCCCAACAGAGCACCGAAAGAAGGTCTTACTGTTGTTAAGATCAACTGGTTAATATATTGCAAGACCTACTTGAAGAGGTCCGCGCACAGGTTAACACAAAATAACATAAAAATGTGCAAAAAATCGGGTTTTTTTAAAATGGAAAGATGACCAACAACGAATGTTGGTCAGAGAAAAATGTATTTAAGTTTGGATGGGGAAATTGGGGTTATGCCGCAGTGGACCCAAGTAGTGACTCACCAATAGGGTGATACTTCCATCCAAGTTAGTAAAATAGGCCAAAACCAACTTCACTCAAGTTATCAACTGAAGTTGGATTTGACCTGAGCGCGTTATTTCATAGCAGGAATGGGTTTTGAACCCTTGTTCCGGAAACTAAGCATACTGAATGATCCGCCTTAATTTGGTAAATAGTTCATTTTAACGCGAATGCCTTGCTGCAAGGCTGGGCCCTAGGTTCCTCCTCCAGGCCAACCTGAGCATACCTGGCCTGCACCCAGCGCTGGTCCACGGTATGCTTCAGGTCTGGAAGGGCCTAAAGTTTCACCTTTTGGACTTTTTGGCGCCCAGCCTTGTCTTTAGCATTTACACCCATAATACCATCATTGGTACATGGCATAAGAGGAAGAGAGCCACATGCCAAAGGTTGTCCTGAGCAGCATTAAATACTGATTTTCATACTCTGCTTGAACAAATAGAGTATTTGAACAAGTGTCCAAAGCAGTGTTCTCCTGTTCCAATCCTTTTCTTGCTGGAAATCTAGGCAAGAGGGGAGAAGTGTTGGGATTTTCGCCCATATTCCCAGATGACTAGATTACCAATGATCGCTAGGGGATAAATTCCTAATGTGAAGTGAATTGGATATTGGTTGACCCTGATTTCAGAGTAACTATGTTCGGGGGATTTTGGGATATTTTTCTGGTCATATCCATTGGGGAGCAATCTAGACAAATACTTAAGATTTTGTCAGGCGGAGTTGCTGATGAAATAGGGGCATCTGATAGTAATTAATTATCAGGCGTACTGATTGAGATCAGTTGGGTTTCATCACTGACTGATTGAGAATGTAAGTAGTAAGTTGTGAGGCTAGTGATGCTGCCTGCAACTAGCAAATCAATCAGTTGTTTTGTGACCTGCCTTAATGGGTAACAAGTCCCATTACCTAAGCAGGTCACTTGCCAAATATGGTTGAATTGCTGGGATTGAGAGGAAAATGTTAGGGACATATTTTCTGACTCTTTATGTTTTATGTCTCAAGGATGTCCAATGATGGAATCCTAGACAGGATGGGGAAGACCATTGCTGCTGAGATGAGGATTGGTAATTCAATGGCAACGGACGCCATTTCATCATTGAGGTTACAACTGAGGGTTGGGCACCAAATTTGCACTATAAATCCCCTAAAGAATTTACTAATAAAAAACCACCACTTTACCCTCCACTTTTACCAGAGTATTATCTTAAAAACTTTATCAGAATCCATGTTGAGCTCTATTCTTTATCAATAAAATTATTGCTGTGTGCTCTAATTGGGAGACTCTTTAGGATAAAGGAAAAGGATCTGAGCGGGGTCTTAGAGAAGAGAAGCTGAATTGAATTGGGTATTTCTGCTTACAGTGTATCATCAAAGAGAAATCATAAACAGGGATCTGAGCATGGATTGAGTTAGATGGTAACAGGAAATGAATCCCTATTATGAACATCCTAAGTATTTTGAGAGGAAATACTGGCCAAGCGTTGGGCCATATTCTAGTACTTTACTTCAACTACGGATATTAGTCTCCATACTATTAACAACGATTATATTTTACTATCATAACAACGCGTAGAATTGTACAACAACAAACCTATGCAGTTAATACATATATAGGGGTTACTTGCTGATAATAATCAGAAAACCTATAAAATTTTAACACCTAGCTACCATCCTTGTAAAAGCCATATATGATTAATTGTTGATTTATAGTAGCACTAATAATTTGTCAAAGAGCATATGTAACTCTCTTGTTCCAAGAGAGGGGTGTGGTATGCACAGCCACACTGCCAGGGAACTAGTCATCAGCAAGATAGGAAACAGGGCTCCACAGAGGGTGCTGTACCAAAAGGGACCCAGGGCAAGGGTTTACAACGTGGTGTATACTACTGGATAACAAATAAACAACATAACTTGGTCAGACTCCAAAGGGGAGTCCATAACCAGGTGGAGATCCATGCATGGTGCTTGGGTGCCTCAATCTGGAGGGGACCAGGGTGGCCCAGAGGTGCACCAGATACCATAGTTAATTTCATTAAGATGAAATGACCAATGTTGTTAGAGACCTCCTTGAGGAGATCTTTGCACAGTTTTGCCCAAGGGCCCATACAAAAAATGTAAAATCTAATAGAAGATTTTATTGAAAGTTAACCAATGAGGAAAGTTGATCTCATGGAAACATACTTAAACAATGAGTCAAGTCTTTAATTGGTGGAAGTGTTGCTAAGCCTAAGTGAATCAATAGGTACATACTACCATCAGCCAGGGTACTGTAACTTAAGATTGACCAAACTCAAGTCAATCTTGTAGGTAGAATAGTCCCAATTTGGAACTATTATAAATGGAACTGGTTTCAAAACTCTGTTCCTCAAGAAATTGTAACAAAACTTCAGGATTGAGAACGTAGCTGTTGCGTTTTAACACCCTGGCTGTAACGCCAGACTGAGCATCACGCAAATTCCCAGAGCCAACCTGGGCATATCTTGCATGTACCCAGCGTTGGTCCAGAGTATGCTATAAGTTAGGAAGGTCTTGTAATTTGACCTTTTTGGCCTCCTGACGTCCAGTCTTGTCCTTACAATCTGTGCCCTTAATTATGTCATGAAGCAATGACAGAATTATAGATTGGTATATCTGTTCAGCTTAGCATGTCACATCAAATTTTTATGGAAAAGTAATATTAGCATGCTAAAATTATACTGCAAAGTGTCCAGGACATCTTAAAATATGCAGCGCTTTTTAACAAAATTTTATAAACCTTGCACAGGTACCAGAAGGAGAAGAATGATTTTCTTATAGAATAATTAAGAATTGAAGTCAAGTGAATCCTGAGGTGATGAAAACTGTAGCTAGAGATTTTGATAATTTTTTAAGAATTTTTAATCAGGTTTAGCTCTTATGTATGATAATTTATTTCTAATTTAGTCATGTAATTTTTAGAGTTATTGTATTTTGACATAGACATAAGGTTTGTGTGGTCATTACAACATAATTTATGTAATATTATTTAAGGATATCATAATCTTATATGAAAGTCATCTAAGAACATCTTAACAAGTATGTGAAGCCAGAAGTACTAAGAAACCATAAAATGGTTTATTTAAAACCCAAAACTAAAAAAAAACTCAAAAAGCATTTCTTGGGCTATAATTGAAGGTTGAGCTGTATGGGTGATATACCAAATTTAATATTTAAATGTCATGGTTTAATGACATGATAATGGGCACCAACCCCAAGGATAAGGCTGGGCGACAGGAGGCCCAGAAGGTGAAGCTTCAGGCCCTCCCTGACCTCAGGCACACATTAGACCAACGCTGGGTACAAAACATATATGCCCAGGTTGGTACTAGTGAGGTGCATAACACCCAGCCCCTTGTGTCAGACCAGGAATTAAAACGGATGCATTACTCAATTAAAAAGAATGGTTTGATTTGGCTGGTTGAGGAATGGGGTTCAAAACCCGTTCACTTTTGAAATTATGCGTTTGGGTAGGATACAACTTCAATTGATTATTTGAGTGAAGTCAGTTTCAGTGTATTATACTAATTTGGACAGGAGTGTTTGCCTATTGGTGAATCAGTGCTTAGGACTGCTTTGGCAGACCCCAAATTACCCCAACAATGTTTAAATCTGATTTTCATGACCAACATTCCTTGTTTGTCAACTTCTCACAATAAACTTTTCCCATTTCCCATTTTTTGTTATGATATCTCAGATGATCCTGTGTGCGGACCTTTTTGAGAAGATCTCACGCTATGTTAACCATTCCATTTTGAATATGATTAGGTTCTCACCTCATGCACTGTTGGGTCGCCAAGTTTCCCTCCAACCTGGGACGCTTACCCCTTCTTCCCCTGTGCACCTCATCGCTTTTGGTTGGTTATTTCCACCAATGATCACCCTCTTTCTCTTGAGTTATTATTGCTCCAGCACCTTTTGCTGGGCTCTAGTAACTTTCATACTAATGGCTAGTTCCCTGGCAGTGGCCTAGTGCACCGTGCACTACCACATTGGGAACAGGAGAGTTATAGACATTCTTCTTACATATAAGGTATTAATTAGCTATCTGATAAAACTTCTAATCTTATTCCTATAGTATATATAGGAGCAAAGTGCTCAACTATAGTTAGCTTAAGTATATATATAGTTAAATCTTATGTAAAATCATAAGATTTACCTTTTGCATATATTCTCTCTACTATATCTAGTAAAGATCTATCCTTTCCTGTGGTAACTATGGTGTTATCAGCACAAAATTGCTGAAATAAATTAATTGCTTGTAAAACTTTTGCAACATTGTATCTTCTAGAAGTTTTCCTCTTGAAGTTTAATTTAGAACCAGCAAAAGTTTATTAAGCATGTAAAGATAGATACAACCTTTTACTTTGTCCCTAAGTCTGTTTACTGAGGACCTACTGCTTTACATTACTAAAGAAGGTGATCTAATAAAATTTTAACTCTTGTATAGAATATCAGTATTATTAAAAGATGTTTTATACCCAAAAGTATTAATGAAGTATAATTAAGATAGATAATTTGGATTCAAATTTATATGTTACATTTCTGTTTATCCAAATTTCATCCTATATTGGCGCTCTTGATATACTTGATGTGTTCAGATTGTCTGTAGTATATATATATTTTTTAGTACTAGATTGTCTGTAGTATATATTATGATATAAAAACCCACTTATTGTGTCCACAGGTGTGTCCTTACTCTCTTTTAAAGCATCATATGAGTGTATCTTGTTTTCTCATAAGGATCATTGGCTAAATTCCAAGCTTGTCACTTTTGGTCATGTGGTTGTCTGATAAATTTTATGATGTGATCCATCATTATCAGATACATCATTGTGCAGTATATCAATCTAAAAATAAAAATAGAATCTGTTGTTGTTTATGTTTGTGAGACAGTTATTCTTTTTTTGTAATTACTAACACATCAGTTCTTGATGCTTCTACATTATCATGAGCCTTGAGGTCATTAATAGGTTCCTTCTAGTTGATGTCCTTAATTCCATCTCTATATGAGGAATATATTTTAATAATGGGTGACTCTATGACATATGAATAAAATGTCCTCTTACCTAACATATTCTTTAGCAGAAAATTAAGGTGTTGCAATTTACTTAACAACATACTTTAACTAAATTAATTAATAAGATAGCTTGTTGATACCATTATTATAGGTAAGGGTGATAATTATAAGTGCTTCACGAGGCCAAATATTATGAAGTTTTATGTCAAGATAAACCTAAAGTCATGGTGATAACGTCCAATTGATAATGATGTTATATAGCGCCAGGATGACATGTTAAGGTATCAGATCTACTGTATACAGACAAAAGTACTTTAGCCCATACACATAGCACATTCTTATATCTTTAGCTTACAAAGTCTTTTATATAGGGTGTCCTTTGCCACTTTTAACCTTATTTGAGCAACAAGAATTATAGAAAAGCTTGATAGTATATAGATGATGTGATTAAAATACAAATATTTAGATGAGAGTTACTACTGAAATTACAACTTTTAGATTCAGAAACACAGAGTAAGTATCTAGACTGTAAGCTATAGGTAGATATTGCAGAAGAGATATGGATAACAACTCTCTGATGACAAGTAATTTACAATGTGAACCTGTAGATATAATGTGCATTGATAATTAATTCATCATTTAACAAGTGATCATTTCAGGGAAATGAGATAGATATGATATAAAAAGGATATTTAGTACTGGTTGCAAAATCTTAAAAGTTCTAATTATTACCCATAAGATTATAAAACAATAGTGTTGATTTCTAAGGATTTAAACCTTAGATATACCACTACTAGGCTTAAGTAATTGGCTTATTTTCATTAGAGCTTGATTTTACATTAACAATAAAGTCTGAATGTTGATACAAGAAGTCAGTGACAAGAGATTCTGCTATAAAAATTTTCTGGGAAAAAGAACCTCCTTTAAAAAGCTCTAAAAGTATTAAATAATTAAGAAATTATGAATCCTCAATAAAACCCTTTTGAAGTTGGTGCCATCTTCCAACCTAATTTTATAGAATTTTGCTCACAAATATAATTTATATCTTATTCTTGGATTGGGTACAAATGTAAACTATAAGCAACTTAAAATATATAGTGCTGAGTATATATTATAAATGCCTATTATAAGTCAGTTGAAATATGGCACCAACTTAAAAAGGGTTTTATTGAAGATTCATAATTTCTCAATTATTTCATACTTTTTAGAGTTTTTTTTAAAGGAGGTTCTTTTTTCCCAATTTTTTTCCAAGAAGGTTCTTTTTTTCCCAAAAAACTTTACCCCAGTTCTTTCCCCCCAAAAAAATAGTGCATTTTAAAAGTGGCACTTTTTTCTACTTTTATTAAATATTACTATCTCTATATATCCTCTTTGACTCCTTACTATTTCTCTATAAAAATGAAACTCATTGTATATATGTTATATATAGTATTTTATAAACAAATATACTTATAATTCATTTTATCAAATTTAGTTGATTTTATTGGTCAAATTATAATAAATTTGCTGATCGCCATCTACAATACTTCGTTTTATTAAATTTTTCAAAGTCGGTTATAAATATAAAGCCGTTTTTATATCTAAGCATTGGTTAACTGATGCCCAATATAGCACGTTTTTTAATCCAAAACCACGCATTTCTATAAGTTAACAATGTCATCAATTATAGCAAGCGATAGATATTTTATAGTTTCTATAGATATATACAATAAGAGGATTTTTTACTATATCATAATTTTCCATTCATTTTACACTTAGCCCTATACTTGTACTTTGGAGCTTTTACATTGCGGTACACAAATTATTAGGCTCATAGTTGTAACTAATGAGCATATTATTTACTTTTAAACTATTTTTTAGTACTAGATGGTCCCAACCCAAATTTACTTTTAAACTATTGGGCTTTACACATAAAAGCCATACACCTAAGCATCCTTGAATTAAAATGGGCTATAGACCAGATTGACTTTATTAGGCGCGATATGGATAAGGCAAATAAAAATAGGAGAATTTTCGTTTGATGTAAAATTATAATTTGGGACTAACAAAGGCTATAATGGGCAAGTATTGATTAGGGTTGCGACTTTTAGCTGCATTTTAGTTTCGAGTGATGGTTGACTAAATTTTTTTTGGGAAAAAAGAACCTCCTTTAAAATAAGCTCTAAAAAGTATGAAATAATCGAGAAATTAAGCCTACTCAATAAAACCCTTTTGAAGTCGGCGCCATATTTTAAACTGAATTATAGAATTAAGCTATAAATACAATTATATCTTATGTCTGGATTGGTTCCAAGTGTAAACTATAAGCAACTTGGAATAAATAGTACTGAGCATATAAATTATAAATACCTATTATAAGTCAGTTAAAATATGGCGCCGACTTCAAAAAGGGTTTTATTGAGTAGGCTTAATTTCTCGATTATTTCATACTTTTTAGAGCTTTTTTAAAGGAGGTTCTTTTTTCCCAAAATTTTTTTTCCAAGAAGGTTCATTTTTTCCTAAAAAAAACTTTTACCCCAGCTCTTTTCCCCTCAAAAAAATAGTGCATTTTTAAAAGTGGCTCTTTTTCCTACTTTTATTAAAATTACTATCTCTATATATTATTTTTGACCCCTTACTATTTCTCTATAAAATTAAAACTCATTGTATATCTATTATATATATTGTCTTACAAACAAATATACTAATAATTCATTTTATTAAATTTAGCTGATTTTAATGGTCAAATTATACTAAAATTTTCGTTTGTTATCTACAATACTTCATTTTATTAAATTTATATGATTTTATTGGTCAACATATGCCAAATTTACTGATCGCCATCTACAGTAATTCATTTATTAGATTTGGTTGCTTTTATTAGTAATCTATGTAAATTTATTGATCGCTATCTAAAATACTTCTTTTTTATTAAATTTAGGTGAGTTTATTGGTCAACTTATGCAAAAACGATAGCCATCTATGATGATTTAAGCTCGTCCCGCTATGAGCTCATACTGACTGAATTTTGAACATACTCCCAGCCATAGGACATATCGAAAGTGCTTCGAAGATATCGCTTCACCGATGCCGGAATAAAGTTTATCCAGCGATGAACATACTCACACTTGAAATCTATCGCTTCCGAGCCCATTTTTTATTTACCAAATTAATAGGCAAATACTTGACCAATACTTACAAAAGTAAAATGGGACCTAAGTTGGAGCATACTCGATTTTTGGAGAAGATGATCATCCGAATTGGTCCAGTATTTTCAGAGTTATGCGCGAACAAACATAGAAAAAAAGAAAAAAACATATATACAGGTCGAATTGATAATCTTCTTTTTCAAAGTCGGATAAAAGTGTTTATCTTTACCCAACATTGAAGTGAAGTAAAAGGTTGGGTAGGTTTTTGAATCGTGCAGGAAAATAAAGCCATCATTCTCAAATCATAGCTTTTAAACCAATATAATCCTATACCATTGTAGCTTATCAAACTTAGGTTTTTTTGCTAAACAGTTTGACTTTTAATTATATATAGCGTTTCACATGAGCATAACCTTCACATAATTTGATTATATAGTTACAAGGAAAGGTATATGAATCCACATCAACGCATACAACTGTTACGTTTTTGTTACATGTAGCATTACATGATGTTACGAAGTTAAGTGTCTAATTTAGGAGGGACGACCCGTCATACCCAATGCAAACCAATTAAACTCCTAAATCATTGTCTTCTCAGAGGCGGTATTGTATTGCGAAAGCAATTTTATTTATTGCATAATAGGTATTTCATAGTATAACATTAAGCATTGCGTTATGAGCTTGCATTCAGTTCAGTCTTCAAGAAATTAAAATATGTCTACTATAAAAATAATGTTTTTCTGGGATTACAGGTCTATTGTAAGTTTCTATTGACGTAATCGGCGTCTATCTTAATTAAGTGGTTAATACCAAATTAGGGGCTAGTCAATAAGGCAAAACATGAATCTAACACCATCAATGATTAAGGGAGGATACCCCAGTGGTAGAGTATGGACCCTCTACCACTGCCTCCCGAGTTCGATCCCGGTAATGGGCTTTGGGTAGGGGACGATTTTGACTGTGTTGGTTTTGCGCACCAATGCCCCGAACCGAGATAGCAAATAGCAAAGGCGGTCCATGGAGTTCCTGGCCTATCATACGCCGCGCATGGAGGTTTTCCGGGTTTTATCCTCCTTTCCCATTTTCTTCACTTCCCTAATCGGTGCGGTATCGTCCCCAGGTCGGTCCACCTCGAATAAAATTTATTAAAAACACCATCAATGATTAATCTTAGGCCATGTAAAAATTTATTTTATATAATAAATATGTAAGTTAAGAAGTAGTGATGCAAGCCTTTACTTTTCTTGTGTGGGATTTGATATATAACTATTTAAAATCAATACATACACTATCCAAAGATAGATTTTACTCTACTGATGCCAGCTTTAATGGATCAAGCCAAAAGCTGAAACAAACTTTACCAGAAATGTATCAGCTTAATTATGGTTTGGACAAGCCCACTAAGCTTAGCGGAAAAGTGCCGAGCCACTTTCTGAGGTAATGGCAAAATCTGACTTGGGTCCAAGATGGAGTTCCCTTATGTAAAGTATCCAAAGATGGACTCAATGCTGTTTGCACTCACCAAATCCCCTCTGTCACCAGCAGAAGCCTTCTTACCAACTTAAATCTACTGTGCACCTGTTTTTATAGGGATAACCATAAGAGAAAGCATCCCAAAGATAAAACCCTATGAATTAAGTTTTACATAAACTAATGCTTAAGGGTAAGATATTTCTTTTACCTAAAAATCACTTTTGTAAATCAAAGTGATTCAGAAAAAGTTTTTAAAGATCAATTTATTTGTTAGCAGCTGTTGGAACTTCAATTTCCATCTTATCTAGCTTCAACTTATTTTTATAAGTAGTATATAACCATCTTATTACCAATTATTATTTGACAGTTTTGCCTATTAATTAGACAGAAAAACACAAAAAATTGTTTATTAAATGAGATTTTTCAACTGTTTCTATGTAGTTTGGCATTGGCAATTCCAGATACAAAGTCAGTTTTCCTGTAAATGCTTTAGTATTCATGAAATACAGCTGATACAGAATCAAATTCACCCACTTAATATCAAGATTTTCTTGATGAAGAAATTCTTAAATAATGAATACTAAAGATTAATGTTTCAACACATTCTTTCTGCTTTTCCAGGAATGTCATCTGACAAAATAAAAGCAGGTGTTTTTGATGGTCCTCACATTTGATCCCTTATATATGACAAAAAAATTTGTTAGGAAGATGGATCAAAAGGAGAGAGAAGGATGGATATCTTTTGCAGCAGTTAACAATAACTTCCTTGGTAACAAGAGGCAGAAAACTATATATTTTTATTTTATTTGAGGTGGGCTGACCTGGGGACAATATCACACCAATTAAGGGAAATCAAATGAATGGGAAAGGAGGATAAAATCTGGAAAACCTCCACGCATGGCATATGATAGGCCAGGAACTCCATGGACTGCCTTTGCTATTTGCTATCTCAGTTTGGGGCATTGGTGCGCAACGCCAACACAGTCATAATTGTCCCCTACCCAAAGTTCCTGTACCACAATTGAACTCGGGAGGCAGTGGTAGAGGTCCTTACTCTACCACTTGGGTATCCTCCCCTGCAGAAAACTATATACTTCTGATTTAAAATTTTTTAAAAGCATTTTGCAATCCTGGATGCAACATGAGTATTAAGATGCACTTCCTAAATAGCCATCTTGTTCATTTTTTTTAAACCTTGGGGATGTTAGTGATGAGCAGGGGGAACGCTTCTATCAAGACCTGAAGACAATGTAAAAGCATTATTAAGGGCAATGGGATACGCATATGATGGAATCTTACTGCTAAAGCATCAAATGCTACCATCCTGAGAAAGTCCACAGTTGTAAGAGCTACAAGCATAAATTATTGTATGAATGAGTTTTGCATGCCTCTATATCACATTGCTGCATTAATTAATTGTGATCTTCCATCTGTATGTACATATCAATGCTATAGTTAAGGAAATTACATGTTTGTATTTAACAGTGTTTTATTCCATATTTATGCTCAAATTAAGTGAATTTATTCCTTTGCATTTCAAAACTATATGCACAATTGTATGCCATTGTATGTTTTTGTGTTTAAATGACTTATATTACACAATGAAGTTGATTAAGATAATAGCTCACATTTGTAAGTTGGAATAAATGCAAAAAATTAAAGAAATTTACATTAATGTGAAAATTGTCAAAAATGAATTGCAAATTACTTTAGCTTGCAGAGAAAAACTAACTTCAGATATAAAGTCTTATACCCAAATTAGTTAAGAACAAGTTTTTTTATCAATGCAAAAGAAATTTTGTTACCTTATAACATTAGTTTAAATCTAATGTTAAGACTTAATTCTGATGTCAATGTTTGATGATTAATTAAAATTGATACCAACTATGTTAGTAGGTAAATTTGATTGTTGGCTGAATAGCTGATATTTAAATTCCTACCTTGGATTG
Organism: Massospora cicadina; assembly: GCA_022478985.1. Lineage (NCBI taxonomy): Eukaryota > Fungi > Entomophthoromycota > Entomophthoromycetes > Entomophthorales > Entomophthoraceae > Massospora > Massospora cicadina. The sequence goes on along the minus strand of JAKSZP010018837.1, from coordinate 51,568 downwards.
TTTAAGCTGAGGTGCTGAGTAATTAGGTGTGCTTTTTGGAGCTACAAAAGTGTTTTAACACTTGTTCTGATGGTAGTTGGTAAAATAAATCTAGACTATGTGGCCTCCAGAAACTAATTAATTGGTTCCTAATACCAATGAATGGCCACTATCCTATAAAGGTTGACCTACTGGGGCTGACTAAGGTATTGAAACCTGCTATAATATGAATTTAGCCCAGAAGGGTTAAATTCTTGTGGGGCAATTAATGCCTCTTTGTTGTGCCAGCTGAAAATTTGAGCACCAATTAGGCTATATAATCTCCTTGTATTTACAATAAAGGACATAATTTAGACGGTTATATATTATATTATATATTTACTTCTATAAAATAGTTGAAGGAACTAGTTACCTATGTTAATTTCTCATGCAATTCATAAGAATATACCTGGTTAGGATTGGAACTTCTTATAAAGAAGTTTTGACTGTTTAATTATCTCAATACAACTAGCAATCTTCTTTATTATTAAAAATCAAATCTATACCTGTACAGTAAACTTACATAGAAATTTTATGTTTGACTCTTACCAAAGGGGGTAGTTGAGTCCTTAAACAAGTATTCTATATTATGTCCGTCATCCAGTGTGAGATACTACAGTTATTGAAGGAGATAGAGACTTTCAACAAAATTAATCTAATGCTGGCAACCCAGGATGACCTATCTAAAGTCAAAGAATGGATTAAAAAGGCGGAAAAAGTGACTGATCTTGTCATGAAAAGAAATTATGAGATATATGGGAAAGTTTCCAAATTATAGAAGTACTAAATGTTATTAGGATTTTTTAATGATGAAAGTTTCCTTCATAGCAGAAGTTGGAAAAAAATTTGCCAATGAATAGTAATTTAAGCCAAATTTCTAAAATGTCTACAAGACATTGAGAATCAAAGGTGGCCTGCTCTTAATTTGAAACAGAGCTTTAAATAATGATTTGTTTGCCTTAAAAGAAGATAGTAATTTGCTTGGGTTGGGACCATCTAGTACTAAAAAAAAGATAGTAATTTTGAAGCATTCAGTCTACTAGATATATGCCTGGTGTTTTTGCCACTATCCCAGGGAGGACCCAGACAACATCTTAACTACCACTAGGATTACTGACCATGCTCTTCGTAACACTTGATCCAGTGCCCAGTGATTTGTTTAGAATATATTAAAAAAACTAAACTTTCACTGTGTATTGCTTAACATTTTGCAGGTAATTCAAATAACCATGTTCTGATATAGTGATCACCAGAAAGCAGTTACTGTGATTAATTCCTTAGACACCAATTGTCAGAATCTGGTTTTACATCAATTTCATAGGGAAAATTGGTCATACAACAATGCTAAAAGCGTGATTATGAAAGAATTTGGTAGCCCTGAGCATATAGATGGCTGAAAACAAGGATTCATAGGAATTTTTTCCCAAAAGGATAAAACCCTGGAAATTTTTACCAATTAATTTTACTAGGAGGCTCAAATAATGGCTGGAGCTAACATGATGAGTAATTTTTGATGCTTGCATGGCCATGCAAACGGTGCTCTGATCTTACTGGGGATTTCACTTTGCAATGATTTCAACATTAGCAATCAACACTATTTATACTATAAATGGTAGAATACCTGATTATGTTGGTATCAACTTTTTTGCTAAAGAGTAGATCTAAACCAGTTACACCATGTAAATTTGAAAAATTGTTAATAAAGCAAATAAATTTCAAATCTGAATAAGCAAGCCTCATCTAACTTGACACAAAAGGTGAAACTAAGGGACACTATGTCTCTCAATAGTGTATCAAGTTTGAAAAGAATCAAGTGAACCTTTTTCTATCTATAAAAGAAAAGGAGACTAGTCAAGAGGAGGGAAAAGGACATGTGGTCTAGATGGGGAACAATATTTAACTGCATGCACCAAGTTCCACCAGATAAACCTCAAGATGATAATTTGGTTATTTCTACTCTGTTTATAGATGAATTAACGGATGATCCACTTTTCTATTTTATTAGTGGGAATGTGAATGCAATCATGAGAGCTAAAGCAAAGGGGATTAACCCTGAAACTATAAAGAAAGTCTTTTGACCATACACTCAATGATTTTTTAAGAAAGAAATTGCCAACAAAGATAAGAAATCATCTCAGATGAAACTGGATGACGCTGGAATCAACATTATGTTACAAACAAATCAGGTATCATTCCCTTATATATCTAAACAGCTTATGAAAACTCTAAGAACAAAAAAGCTATACCTAACTAAAGGATGAAAATGATCCCCTTGTATATACCAAATTGGCATTTGGCAATAAGGCCAGCCTATATAACACCATATGGATCAATTGGTACTACAAGGTGAATAAGTTATTTAACATGAATGATGAGTATTTGAAAAATATAAAGTAGAAACGCTCAACTAAGAAAGAACCAGTCACTGGTAAAGTCATGTATAGGTGATAAGAGGAATGAAGGCATGAAATTGTAATGCAAGGTTTGAGCAGAAATGATTGCCAAAGATAAAATAATCACTGCCAAAATCTTGTGCAGGTGATAAGTGAAATGAAGGCGTGATGTGAAGATAGTGAACATAAGATTTTCCAAGTAATATAGCCAAGCTGGGGGATGTGTTGGATTCAACAATAACAGTATTGACTAACTATCTCATTTTTAAAATTTGTTGATACATGTCTTATCACCAATTATTATTTTCACTTATTGCCTATTGATCAAACTTGAAATAATGTTAAGATTTGACTCTGTTGTTATTGCTGATTAATGATTAAATTGGGATCAAAACTAACAATATTAGTAGGTAGATTCAATTGTTGGCTAAATATACAATAAATAAATTTCTCCCTTGGATTGGTTAGGCTAAAATGCCAAGAAAAAAGGGGCATTTTCTGGAGCTACCAAAGCGCTTTAACAATTGTTCTGATATAGTTGGTAGTTTAACCTAGGCAATGCAGCCTAAGGAACTGGTTAATTTAATTCCTAAATCAATGGATGGTCGCTAGCTCATAAAGTTTGATCTACTGGGGTGAGTAATTTGTTGGAACCTGCTATGTTTAGAGGTCATCCCGGAGGGGTTAAGTTCTTGTAGTGAAAGTACCACTTTATTGTGCCAGCTGAAACTTGAGCACTAACTACCCTATATAACCCCCTGTTACTTCTAACAAAGGACAAAACTTGGAAGTTCAAATATTTTATCATATTTTTACTTCCTATTTAAAGTGTTGATTTTATTAGTTGCACATGTCTAATTTTCTAAAGAAATTGTAAGAGTATAACTGAGTGGGGTGAAACCACTTATAAAGAAGACTATATTGGCTAGTTGTCTTCATGCAACTAGAAATCTCATTTATTATTACAACCAAGTCTAAGCTTGTGCAGTAAACTTAAAAAAAGTTTAAAGTGGTTTACTGCACTTATATGGTATTAAACCTGCAACTTAATCACCGCAAAGCTACAGTAGAGAACACCACCCAGCAGAGGTTAGCTCACAGATTTGGATGGCCCACTTAAACAAAATTGAATCTTTTTTAACAGTACTCCACCATATGGATCATAAAGCATGGAGTCCTGTCACCAAACTAGCCTCAAAGTTATTAGAAATGAGACCCAAGTAAATTTAAACAACTAAGCCAGCACTACTAAAATTGATGAAGTAAATTTTTTTTGAACATTTTTGGGTGACCAAAACCAAACAATCATCACTAATATGCAATCAGAATAAAACTCTGACACTGCTATGGCAAAGCCAGCATGTCCTGCCCCTGAGACCAACCTAGAGAAACTTCCAGAGTTCTAGCTGACAGGGCACAGCAATAACATGGTCCTAGAGCAAAACTTCAAGTTACTGAATTACTGTCAAAAAATCCTGCAGGAACACTCCCCATTAAGAAAAATACAAATGATAATTTAATTCCCACGCAAGAAATGTTAAACCACACTTGCAAAGATAGTTTAATGCAGACTGAAGCTAACATTTCCTGATAATCTTCTTCAGTATTGCCCTTACCTGCAATCAATTCCATCACTTAATTATCATCTTTATGGTCCAAAATACTAAAAAAGTCAGTATCACATCCAGATTAGATTCAAATAAATATGATGGTTAACAAAAATATAAAAAAGACAGAGTTTTAGCAATGGAACAGGTTCTGTTGATGCAAACAGGCAACAGCTAGCTACATATCCTATAATGCACCCACAAATACACACCAGTTCTGAAAGACATGCTTGCATGCAGAGACATCTCCACCAATGACATCAATCAATGAGAAGCATTGCGTTTCCCATACACTACAGCAACGCAGTAATTGTGAAGACCATTACCCTCACAACAGCTGCCATATAGGATGAATAAAAGTTCTCCGCTGGCGCCATAAAGAGATGGCTAGATACACAAACACATGATTGAGTTGTCAATTTTCTATAAATCATTGTGAGCCCACACTAAGTATGCCATTGAGTGGGTAAGTTGCCCATCACCATCATGCTGTGGAAGCAGCTGTTTGCAAGGACCTTAAACTTGCAATGTTAAACTCTAGCTTGATACAGGGATCAACCTCTACAACGCCATGAAGTATAATAAAAGTGGGAATTTCTTCCAATCTGGCGAACAATAAAAAGATTAGGGCTATTGCCAACGGATCCTAATGATTACATTAAGTAATTCCCCAATGATTTAATTGCATTTGACTGGGTGCGACATGGTATCACTGTCAACACAGCGCTCATGTGCTATAATACCATCTTTTCTCTTTATAAGGTATTGCCATGGATTGGGGACAATATCAAGGCCACCAAAGCTTTACACTGGTCATGCATGCAGATCCTGCCTTCTAACACATCTGATTTAATCAAGGATGGATGGATGAAAAAGAAGCCGGTAGAATGGGGCCCTTTTGGGCCTAGTTTCTGGACAACACCATTGATGGTAGTGTCATGGTCCCATGACATCATAATAGGGACTGACCCCAAGGACAAGGCTGGGCGCCAGGAGGCCCAGAAGGTGAAATTACAGGGCCTCCCAGACCTGAAGCATACCCTAGACCAACGCTGGGTACAGGCAAAATATGCCCAGGTTGGTACTAGTGGGGTGTCAAGTGCCCAGCCTCTGACGTCGGGCCAGGCATTAAAACAAACGATCTACTAAATAAATGTGGACGGTTCAATTTGGTTTGTTGAGGAATAGGGTTTAGAAACCTGTTCCTTTTATGAAATAATGCGCTCAGGTGAAATCAACTTCAATAAATCACTCAAGTGAAGTCAGTTTTAGCCTATTCAACTAATTCAGATGGCAGTATTGCCCTATTGGTGAGTCAGTGCTTGGGCCCACTGTGGCATAACCCTATTCCACCATCCAAGCTTAAATACGTTTTCCCTGACCAACATTCCTTGTTGGTCAACTTCCTAAATAAATCTTTCCCTGTTTATGTTATTTTTACAACTTTTATGATATTCTAAACGCTCCTGTGTGAGAACCTCTTTGAGGAGGTCCACGCTCCATTAACCTTGACATTGCAAGTCATTGCAGCTCTCACCTCGTGCACCATTTTTTCGCCCAGGTTCCCTCCAACCTGGGTAGCTTAGCCCCTTTTGATATGTGCACCGCGTCGCTTTTAATGGGGTTTTTATTGTAAAACTTGCAAATCTAAGCCTAAGCTGTTATTGCCCCAGCACCCTCTGCTGGGCTCTAATGACTTTAGCACTAATGTCTAATTCCCTGGCGTTGGCCTTGGGCACCGTGCACTACCACGCTGGGAACAGGAGAGTTATAGTCACTCTCCTTACAGGTAGTGAAAAATGGCTTCAATCCTATGAAATAAAATACTGGATCTGCAATAGGACAAGGATTGACCAAATATGCGACTGGGCAAACCTGGGTGTGATCAAGAACATCTACAAGAACCTACAAAGCTGCAATTTCCCTCTGAATAAATCAGTTACCTTGAGAGATCAAACTCCCTTAGCCAAAGTGATGTACTGGTATAAATCAAGATTACCCCAAAGATTGCCAACCTGAATCAAACATTATATCTCACCTTAAGCAGTGGCAGCAATGCATATGGATACAACCCTATATTGGGGAAATTATTGGCAACATACTGGTATCCAAGTTGAGTATTTTGAGACTGGAAACAATCATTACCAAACTATCCATTGTGGCCCCCTATACTGCAAAGGCTTCATTACACCAGAAGCCCTTCAATGATATGTGGCTGAACTACCAGCTGAAATGGAAAGCCTATTCACCAAAGCCTGTTGGAACAGCATAACAGTGAAATACTGGATCCAACAAAACTTGATCACCTTTGACATCCTCCACCAATACCTCCACTCAGCATGCGGCCCCAAAGTTGCTGTCCATTAGTATCGCTATGGTTTAAGACCTACCAAAGCTCAAGGCTGGTAAGACCTTTAAATTTCCGCGGCAATGGCCTGCATTATCTGAAAGAAAAGCATCCACATGTATCAGGTTGAGGGCTTTTTTTGAGCTGAGGGATTCATCCTTAAAGAGTCAATAAGCTGGATAATTGTTAAGATTTTAACCAGTTAATGTTTTTCTCAATATGTTCTGAAGTTATAACTTTATTCAATTGGGCATGGATCAATTTTATTACTTAGGTATATTGATTTTAGGCTTTTTTAGTGGGAAGCTCAAAATTAGCATTTATGTTGATTAGTCAATAAATCAATCATGGCTAATTCAATGAACAGAATTTTAAAAAGTTATCAAGCCAAGTTGCCAATAACTTTAGTTTACCAAAAAATGCGGGGCAATCACCACAATAATTAGATAGTGTTGATGGAAAGTTCTCCCAATAGCATATCAAATGCTTCAGGTCTTGAATTTATAACTTTATTCAGCAACTGATGCTAACAAAAGCATATAGGTGGGCAATAAATTTCCATGAGTCACATATATATGAAAATAATATCCCTAATAAAACACACTTTATTGTCATTACTAGTTTTTTTGTAAATTGGTTATTTTATTAAAATTTAAAAATAAACCATTTATGGCTCAGATTATGCTTCCTGTCATCAAACAGGAAGCACTTGTTCCAATTAAATATATCCCTCATGAACCTTTGTAGCTACCGCCTTTCAATAATAATGAAAGTGAAAACACCTGTCAAGGCCCCAAAACCATACTCAAAAAATAATACATACAGCACGGTATCCACTTGATGCATAAAACCATCGTGGAATGGTGCTAGCATCCATATTGACTTCATACGCAACTTTATCAGTGGTGGATTTCCAAATGCCTTGCTAAAGTCAAATCTAAAGGATGCCATCCGCATACAACTCCAACTGGTTAAGGAGGAGAAATGGCTGTAACTAATCAAAGCTATTTATCAAAGAGTTGGATAAGGTCTTGTTGAAAGGAGATTATGACTATCACTGGATGCTGTAATGCAGCTAAATCAACATTTGATCCCTGGTGAGCTCAACCACAAAAAGATCATGGAGGTGGGGATCATGTACAGTTGCTCCTACCTACAAACAGAACTGACCCGTTACACAAACCAAACATCTAGGTGGGTCACGTTTTAAATTTATAGACATACTTTGAGTGTGACCGTGTCCACAAGGTGATCCAAACCAGATTATCATACTACGGTGTGGTTCAAAGTTCCATCAAGCTGGTGGCAAATATATCATCTAATGTCTTTGCCCCACACAGTGAAGGCACTCTTTGAACCTGCGCCCTGTATTAAAGCAAACAAAATCTATCCCAAGGCTTATCCACATCCCAGGCCTCAGTTGAGTAGTTTATGCTAAATAGGAAAGTTCAAAGCAAGAATGCTGGTTATACTACCAGACAAAGCATACAGTGGCCCAATGCTTGTAAAGAGGAATAATTGCCCTGCAAATACAATTCTAACCTATCAGAGAGATCTTAAAGGTAAGATCAAAACCTTCCTCCAGATTAAGGCTAAGGTTCAAATTCTGTGCAATACCATGGATATTGCATAAATGATAAAATCAGCAACATTAATTTGACGCCACCTACAATGATGCATGGGAATGGGAAATGTTGAACATCATAAGGCTGAAGACAAGCCTTTCAAAATCCCAAAACCCATAATCTTATAAAAATGGACAATGGAGTGAGCCTCAAACTAAAAATGCCCCAACCAGCTCAGACAGAATGGGCTGAAAAGAGGAGGAGCTCTGGAAGAAGGCGGGACAAAAGAAAGTGCATAAAAATCCTTAGTAAAGTATAACCCAACAACAAAAGTAGAAGCTAATGTTGAAAAGCCTACCGCTGGTAAGCCTTCTGTTGTGAAACCTTCAACTGGCAAGTCACCAAAGTTAAATGGTCAAAATAAGGGCAAAAATACATGATATCTTCAAAAGCCTACTAGTGACAACAAAAATCATTCAACATAAACTTATTAACAAGCTGCTCAAACCCCAACTCTGAAGGAACAATACATATTTGTTATAAAGCTAAAATAACTATCAATTGATAAAAGAACAGAGATGGCAAAAAGTTCCCAGCACACAAAATGGTTGGTAACAAAATACCCTGTCCCAAAGAACTGCCCCTTCTGGTCGTCCTTGTCACCTTGCTCAGCTTTGGTATCCAACGCCACAAGAAACAAACCTCCATCATCAACTTCATTATTAACCCCTTAAAAGCCTCATACCCATGAGTCAGTCAGCTGGGAATGATTATCATACCCAGAAATGTTAGGAGGATGTATATTATTCAAACAAGGGCGAGGAAGATGCACAACTTTATATAACTACAATATAGAACTAATCTTTATTTCTGAAACTTAAGGCCACACCCAAAAAGTAGATGGTACTAAGCTCAATCTGCTTACAAAAAGTCATTTGTGGTCCATCCAGATTATTCACCAAATGCTATGAACATATCACATTGTGATTATCTCTTTAAATCAAAACCTAGACCTGGAGTTCATGGAGGAGATGCACACCAACTAGATTCTTGTGGCCAAGGCCACTAATAGGATCACCGTTAAAAGCCTTCATGTGATTGCAGTTTACACATCACTGAAGCCTCAAAATATTTGCATCTTTTGGAAATTCCTGTCAGAAGTACAATCAGAGGTGGCCATAGTAATAGCAGGAGACTTTAACTGCTGGATGAACGCAATCCAGGACACAATCTCAACAAGTGAGCAACCCAACTATAAGCTGATGATATGTTAGAATACCTAGTGATCTCAAGAGGATGTGCCTCATGGTATATGAAGAGAACGACAACCCTGAGAACCTTACAAGGTGGATGTATGACAGCTATAGTGAGCCAATGTGTGGTTCACAGATAGACTACATTCTGGTCTTTTCTGACCTCAAAATGATAACATCTAACAGCAAGCCATCATCACCATGTAGAGCAACCAAATGATTATTCAGTTTGCCATTAATATGGGTGAATCTCCAACGCAGAAAGATTGGTAGATCTTTTCATCAATGTTGAGTGACATCAAATGGTTCTGAACCATCATAAGCAGTTTTGATTTCGTGTTACTCATCTGAACCAGCAACCCAGGATGGATACCTTTGACAGTTGGGTGAATTATAAGGAGAAACTAAAACGTGACAGCATAAATTACAAAATTATAAAACCTACAAGCAAACTGCTGCCGTGAATAAGCTGAAGGATGCCCTGGCAACCATGAGGCTTATTTGGCATAACATCAAAAAATTAGTAAAGTGACTATTAAAAGATTCATAAACAATGCTGAGAACTCCTTGTAAAACAGGATTCCAAGTGCTAAACAAATGCCACCTAATGGCATCAAATTCTTTGGAAATGAAGACCATTTATAGCATGACAAGTCTCAAGAAAAACACAGTATCAGGTCAAGATATTGCACATCAAGTTACCATCTGGCAAAGTTTCCACCAATCAAAGTGACTATCAAGCTTAAAATTGAGCCACTTGAAGGAAAGTCTTTCTGATTTATGAAACTCAAGATATGGTGAACAAGTCCCTTATTGACCAGTCCAAACCGGCGCTACAGGAATGTTAAAACAAAACCAAAAATCTCACTTATGAAAAATCTGTCACAGAAGTTAAGCAAATGCTGAAGGAGTTACTGAAAAATTGCTCTGGAACCTGATAACATGTGAATGTGGATTCTCAACCTAATGCATGACTGCATTGCGTTGGAACTCACCTGATTATACAATTACTGTCTGTGAAACAGACGTCATATCTCGGGGGCTGGGAGACATGTTTTGTGCTCCTGTACAGAAGGGAATCCCATGGAACCTTTGAAATTGGCGCCCAATAGCCCTATCAAATGCCAACTATAAACTCCTAACGCATATAACATCAACCATCTGATGATCACGGTGCTGCATACACTTCACAAAGCCCATCATAGGTTTATTAAATGGAGGAATATCTTAGAGATTATCGGCTTAATCTAAAACCTCTTGCAGGACATGCTTGGATCTGAGGATGGCTATAACATGTTTTTAATGTGGAAAAGGCCTATATTTGGGTAGCGTGGTCATTCCTACAAATAGCAATATGAACGGCCAGGATCATTGAGGACTTTTTGCTGGATCATCCTCCTTTACTTAAGACTTATGACCAATGATTTTTAACTAACAGTCTAACAGATGCAACTACTATTGGGCAGGGCCTTCACCAAGGCGATCCCATATCACTGATCCTTTTTCAACTTCAACGCAAGCCTTTTGGAATTAGAAGAGATGAAGTTTTGGAGTATACTCCACACCAACTTATGACCCATTAAGATTAAGGCCTTCACTGATGACATGATGGTAGGGATTAGCTCTGAAAACAACTTCTAAGGCGTTAAAGAGCTTCTCGCTCCTACCAATTGGCGTTGAAATGTAAACATTGAATATTAAAAAACTGCCATAATCAAGATTAGAAACCCAAAAGTTAACACACCCTACAACCTGATTCCCCTATGTTCCACACAGATGTTTCACCACCTGGAGATTCTATTTAAAAAGAAGGGCACAATGGTCAAAGAGGTAGAACAAGAGGTGTTTACTAGAATGTTGGCCCACATGACCTACTGGAAGTACATCCTCCTAAAACTAGGAGGAGAAGTGCAAGCAATAAGTGTCTTCATCCTCTCAAAGCTCTGGTATGTAGCACACATGCTGCCAATGAGCCTGATGCTAAAGCACAAGAAAAAGTCACTTATTTGCACTTTCCTTTAGTACAAATCAAAATTAGTGCCAATCACCCTCAGAACTCTGTTCAAGACCATGCAAGAAGGGGGAATGGGCCTCATCAACTTTGAAACCCACACCCAGCGGATATGGACCAAGTCATTCCTATAAATGATGCAGACACACATGCACTTCCTTGATCTCATATGGGGCATCAACTGGACTTGAATTTATAAAGTACTTGAACCCATCTCATTGCGCTCCCTATGAGAATGGATAGTAGCCCACCCAAAGCTGCCTACCCAGCTGAAGGGCTCCTATTACTGGTGGCTATACAACCATGTGGCCTGGCCAGGCGGCTGGTCATTCAAAATTTTTGGCGCAGGATGCCAACCTAATTAAACATAATATTGAATCGCGCAATTCAATGATGAACATGACAATGATTTAGAAGGAGCACAATCAAATTGAAAAAAATTCTGAAAAGGCAATAAAGATACTTTTAGAAAATAAACCAATTGTATTTGGGAAACCACCGCCAACCCACCCCAAATCACCAATTTGACTCCAAAATCTCAATGAATGGGCGGAGGAGGGGCACAATACCAATTATACCCATAGAGTTGCAATATAAGCTCAATTATAAACAGGTTATCTCCAACCAGTGGTTGACCACTTGCAAATCCTACGCCAGGCTATTAACTAGGGCAAGCACTGCATCCCAGATTACCCTTTTAAGCACTGCCTGGTATGCACCAAAAGCAAAGAATACATCAGCCACCAAATTTTAGTTCTCTGTATTAAAAAAGAATTGGTCTACAATAAGGTTTTTACTATTCATCAGATGGTTGACACCAAATTTACACCCGTTGCAAGACCTAACATATGCCAAAATGCTGCACAATCAGCCAATCCATTTGAGACTTCCTCTACCACTATTATATATGGGTTTTAAACACAGAGATTGTGGCCTAGCAATTGAGCTAAAAGCGCCCCTATTACAAACATCTGGTAATAAAAACGATCAGGATTTTCTCCAATCAGCTCAAGCTGATCACCAAATTCTTGCACCTTATCCTAGGGTGCTTTTATGCTGCATGCTTGGAATTCAATCATGGATTGATAACAAAATGCAACGAGGTAACTTTCAAACTCAAAAATTAATGGCTTGTAATCCCACCAATACTAGAACTATTGCTATCAATGGTTTTCCAACCATGAATTTTCAATGATATCAACCAATTAGTGGCATCTGATCCTTGTTATTTTATTTCGTCTGAATTCAATTTCTGTCATTCCCTCTTATCAATGCTTTAAATTATAATAATAATTTTTAATAAGGCATGGAACCTTAAAAAAAGCCTGTAACCACAATCTAAGTTGTGGTAAAGGCATAACAGGTTCAGATCTTTTGGCTAGAGTAAACATTGTTTCCTCTATATTTCTCTTATCTTTATTCAATTAATGATTTGGAGTATATATAAAAAGGAAATTTTGGGTGGTTGTCAAGCAAGGTGGTGCGTGCTACTGATAAATATATATAAAAAAAAAAATAAAGTTAGATCCATACAACATAATATAACTGAGAGTTGTTAAGTATATAGTTAATGTAATCTTTTGGGGATAATTATTTGTTCTGGCAAGTGTATAACTATCAACCTGAAGATTTTAGTTTGATCTTATCCATTGCACATTTCTCAGGGGTTCCAGTAAAAGGTTTCCACTGGTGGTAGTAAGTTAAACAATAAAAACCCACCCATGATGTAACCAAAAAATTCAATTCCCAATCTGGAGGTGGAGATAAGTCTTATTATAGTTACCTCTGTTCAGGTTCAAACCAAATTATATTTTCAATAAATTCCATTAATGTCTGTCCCTAATTGGCTTTACTTAAACAGATAGCTGTTGCAAATTTTAGAGATGTTTCTTCTTTTTTTTTAGTACTAGATGGTCCCAAGAGATTTTGCTTATTTTTATACCATAATCTATGCATCCAGAAATCAAATTATATAAAATAAGCTTTTTTCAACCACTTGATGAGTGTACTAAAGTTATCAAGGAATTCAGATTATATCATAGGTAGTTGATTTTAGAGACCATATGGCTTTACATTTTACTATCACTTGAGTAAGATTTTGTTGTGTTTATATGTCAAAAAGCTCGAGTTTTATGGGCTTTTTGTTATAAAATTCAATACGTGCATCCTGGGATTATGCACTTGAGAGGATTGATTTATAGTTAAATCCATTAGTTTTAATAGTAGAGGTGGTTACATCTTGGCCTACAGCCATAACTGAAGTGTTTAAAATTTTATATGTGAGTTGATTTATTCCAATGATGTGTCTAGTTTACTTTACTAGCACAGGGGTGTGTGATTCTATTGGGTTGACCATTACACTGCTTATTTTCTCTTAAACACTCAAGGTGGGCTGACCTGAGAATGATATCATACTGATTAATGGGAAATCGAAGTTAATATAAAGAGGGTAAGTTCTGGTTAACCTCTACATGCAGTATATACTGCCTATTTTTATTTATGTTATAACCTTTTAAAAAGTAAAATATAACTAAATAGGAGCAGACTCAGAGTTCATTTTTATGCTTTTATACTAATATCACATCCAAATTTTATATGTGTTGGCTAATTTCAATGCAAACCCCCTACAATATAAACAGTTATAGGGGTTCTAGGTGTTTTCTAACCTAAAAAACTAATGACCAGTCTCTTTGAGACTTTGCATAATTATTACAGGTACCCTGAGCTAGTTTATTACATTGTTTGGTAATTATAGGTTTAGATAAATAAAATTATTTTAGATTTTTTTATGATAGACTTATGACCAACTTTTGATTTAAAATATGTTACAAGGAGGCTAAAAAACTTAAAACAACTCTAAACAGATATCAACAGATCTAAAATCAACACGCACTCAACCCCTGCTAATTCTAGACTGGGGTCAAGGTGTTGAGTAAAGTATTAGTATATAACAAATCAACTTTTTTTACTATTTTTCTATACATTAAATCATCTATCTACTGACTATTTTTATATATAATAAAACAACTATCTGTCAACCATTTATCTATATAGTAAATCAACTATCCATATATATAAAAAACATAGGGGATCTACAATTTGTATATAGGAATCTCAGTTTCCTCTGAACCAGTCTTTATTGTAACTTTACACGCTCATGGCAGCGTGATATAAAAATATTATCCACTGAATCTTTATTTTTAATTCAGATATTTTACACAGAAGAAATGTGACAAAAATTCAAACCAATTTTAAAGATTTTATAAGCTTTCTATCTCCAAATTAAATAAAAATCATTATGTGATGTATGTATGAGAAGTATTATTTTATAAATAGATGAACCAGATGTCCTCAAACTTGCTAAAAATACTTTATAATTTTTTGGGAATGGTAATAGGCTATTTTTTAGAAATATTTTAATCAATAAAAGTTATATAAGATTTAAAATGGTTAAGGTTCTAATAGTAATCTTATATCATTTCAACTGAGCGTTTTTAATTTTTTTTAAACATTAAATTCATATGTTATAAAAGGCATTTGTTAGCTTTTGGTTGTTTTAAAAGTTCAAAAAATGGCTTTGGCTGAATAATTGATGGTTACTGGTTGATTCAATGGGACAATGGCTTCAGGTAAATGGTGATGTTTTAGTTAATTTAATAGGTTAAATTGGCTTTTTCTGAGTGGTTGCCTATTTTTGATTAATTTAATAGTTTTAATGATTCCATCACTTGGCTTTTGGTTGGTATATTTGATAGGTTTAATGGTATGTTAGATTATTGATAGCCATCTACCAATATAAGAATATGAAATACTAAAAAAGGCAACTAATTAATTACTAAACAAAGCAAAGCTGAGAAAATTGTCTAGTCCATATAAATATCCCACAATTTATCAATGATTCTGCATGATATAGATAATTGATATAAGGGGAGGATACCCCAGTGGTAGAATATGGACCCTATAACACTGCTACCCCGAGTTTGATCCTGGTAGATGAACTTTGGGTATAGGACGATCAAGACTGTGTTGGAGTTGCGCACCAATGCTTAAAACTGAGATAGTGAATATCAAAGGCGGTCCATGGAGTTCCTGGCCTATCATACACCGCATGTGGAGGTTTTCTGGGTTTTACCCTCCTTTCCCATTTCTTCAATCCCTTAATTGTTGCAGAATTATCCCTCATGTCAGCCCACCTTAAGTAAAATTTTTAAAAAAATTTAGATATTCAATATACTATATACAATAGCTATCAAATTAAGTTAAATATTTTAATAGTTTTTAAGTCTTTCATTGAACATAACTCCTAGTTAAAAAAGGTACCCATTATAAT
This sequence comes from Massospora cicadina, assembly GCA_022478985.1. NCBI lineage: Eukaryota > Fungi > Entomophthoromycota > Entomophthoromycetes > Entomophthorales > Entomophthoraceae > Massospora > Massospora cicadina. The sequence continues at coordinate 36,044 of JAKSZP010018837.1, read as the reverse complement.
GTTTTAACTTATTTGGTAATGATAGTTAAAAAGCTTCAAAGTTATAGCAAGAGATTTTTAATAATAATATGACCAATCTCAATTTAAACCTAAGTTACAAGTGTCATGGATTTTTCCAATCAAATTAAGGCTGGGCTTCCAATCTGTATGTGTGACAACACAGTGAAAATCTTAGAATTCTAGTGGCATAACAGCCATAATTACTTAAAGAGGGACTCCTTGTGGTTTTTATGAGGGCAGTAAAAGTTAAGTAGCATATTATAGGCTTTACAACAAACCAGATGGCTGCAATGGGGGAAACCGTGGGTATTGCTGGGGCAACCCCCAGTGGTAGGAGAGGCATGGAGGATGACCAATCCTCCTATGGTTTCAGTTGATGGCCTTTGATTTTGATTCTTAAAATCTTTAGGTTCACTTTTATATATAAATTCTTAAGTTCATTGATTATTTCTGACTCACAAAAATGAGGATAGGGTTTAGTATCATATTGAACTGGCTCATTTCAGAGATGAGGTAGGCTTGATTATTGTCTCACGGCTGTTGGGGATTTTGAACTGCTATGCAGAGTCTGTAAAGTCGTTGTTATTATGCATTGGTTTATTAATGTAAACCAGTGTGGATTGACCTGAGGAATGGTGTTCTGGATGATCCAGCAACTGGGCTCACCTCCGGGTTGCTAGGATGAGCGTTTATCACCCACAGACAATGTATCAAAATTGGTAGAGTAAAAGTTTTTTCTCATCCATATTGCAATAAACAGTAGTGGGTCAGAGATGTGAGTCAGGAGGAGGAGGATGGCTATCCTGAGTGAGGGGTTTTGAGACTCTTGGTTGGCCAGATCATGCTGAATCAGTGGTGGGTCAGTGAACTATATCTGGAAGTTTGGCAAGGCCTTTTGGTATGGAGGATTGTAGAAACATGTCAACAGCATAACTTCTAAAGACCTCAGCTAGCATGCAGTGAGACGCTGGATTGATGGATCAGAGTGCCCACTTAATGATCAATGGGCCCCTAAAGCTGATTGTGACATGTTTAGTTAGATTCTAATAGAATATTGTTAGAGTATAAGCTGGAGGATCTGCGGAGAAGGTTTTGGTAACTGAGATTTTATTAAACAAATTAAAAGAATGAACTGACAACTGACCCATAGTAAGGGCGGTTGTCTTTTATATTAGTGGTGGGAGAAGAATTTAGGGGAATGAACTTGAACTGGTCCAGCTGACGTGCTCTCTCAGATGGCTCCCCTGGGATTAGGTTGCAAGGAGCAGCTTGGTTTTGAGGGGTCTTGTCAGATAGCTTATGTATGAGGTTACAGAAGCTCTGACAACAGAACTTTCAGATATGTGACAGAGGTGGATTGGTTGATCCAAACTTGTATGGATTTTCTCAGATTATGCATTCAATGGAACTGGCTTTATAAAGAAAAATTAAAAAATTATTTAAATTAAAACGTTTGGAGATCAATTATCAACTCTGATAAGTGACCCATGATCCAAAATCTCACATTTTGAGACAAAAACAGGTTTTTTGAATTGTTAAGGCTGCTGCTTTTCTTTCTCGTAACAGTCACTTTAGTTACTATGATTCAATTTGAACAACAAATTTGGATAATCAAACACAGGAGAAATGGGCGACTTTATCAATAAAAAAACACAACTAGGGTGAGCGTCGCGGCGAGCGGTGCACTTAATGGTGCAACTAAGGGCAAGAAATGCCCTGGAGGGGGACCAGGAACCCAATCTGCAAAGAAATTGCAAACCTAGACACTGTCTGGGTTTATATATTCACTGTAAAGCATGTGCAATATATGTACATTCAGTTTAGCCAACCCTTGTCAAAGGTGGAGCATGGGATTAGACTCTTCCTTGGGGATGAGTCACTGACTCTGTGGGAAAAGACATGTGAGGCACAGCCCTCACTTTTCCTCACGCGGTGTACGTAGCCACCAACAACATGTGCCATGGCTGGATTGATATTGGTTTCAAAACAGTTAATGAAGCTGATGACGCAGCAAAAGTCTGTGTGGAAATTGCCCTCCCTGAGGGCAAAAAAATTGTGCACACCGCGCACACAAGATGGACCAAAGCAAAAACTTTGTTCATCTCTTTCAACTCGCTCCCCACCAACCTTCCTCATAAGGTAATCGAGGAAGAGCTCTGCAAAGGTCTCATGGCCTACGGAGAAATTCAGCAACTTGAATTACAGCAATTTTGTATGATGCCCAACCTGTGCATGGGCAAAGCTATCGCCGTAATCAACCCCTTTTCCAGAAGTAGAAGAGGACTTATCCAGAATTCCCCACACAGCAGAATATCACTTTAAAGATGGGGGCCAGTCAGCCGCATTCCAAGTTACACTGGAACGCACACCGCCCATTTGCAACCACTGTGGCTCACTGGGCTACAAGGAACACGCATGCCCTGTGAAAGAGGGCTTAATGGAAAATGATTATTGTGAGGAAGCAATGGATGAAGATAATGAAAACTTCGCCAAGATAACTGACAGTCACCACCCATTCCGCTGGGGAGAAGATGGACTATACTCCATCATGGACCCAGTTACATGCAAAGAATGTAAAGCATCACAAAAAGCCCACAAGCAAGCAGCGGCTGAAGCGGCGGCACACGCAGAGTCCACCATTAACCCCAGACAAATTTGGGAGGATATTTCAGATATTCACCAAGCCAACCAATCAGAACAATATGCCCAGGTCAAAAAATACACAGTAACCTGACTGAGTCATAAAGTGACGTTAGTCATGCACATACTGAGGAGCAATGCAACCGCAATTTGGGCGAAAATGAGGTGCACAATTCACCAAAGTCAAACCTCAAAAATATAGAAATTAACCAACAATCCGTATCAAATCAACACAAGACCTGTGTGGGAAAGGTTGACGAAAATGCAAAAACTGCAAATCCCGTGAATCATTGGGTCAGATCAAGGGAAACAACAATGGCAGTGAAAGATTTGGAGTACAGACACGGAGCATGGCCAGAATGAGCCATGGTGGGATAGGGCCAGAGGGCCCTCTTAACTGCTCCTGAGGCGCCGTGGGCACCTCAGATTCAATAGGGACACTAAACATCGCGGGAGCCAGAGCTCATATGTCCCAAGCCAAAAAGCTGGAATTCCTGCGGAAACCTCTTGTAGACATCTTGGCCATCCAAGAAACCCACTGTCTACAAGGGGAAGAAGAATCCTGGTCAACCAGGGTCGCACCATCACAATCAGTATGGACACCTCACTGTGGGGTGATCATCCAAAACAACAAAAAATTTAAAATTACAAATTCGTCATCACAATTACATGGTTGAGTCCTGGTAGCAACAATCACATGCAAAGAGGAAATAATTTTGATAGCATGTGTCTTTGCACTGTGCACCGCAACTGAGAGAAAACAATTTTATGAAAACATTCCTACTCTCACTCTCCCACCAGATACCATTTTATTAGGCAATTTCAACTGCTGGGATAACCCCGATATGGATTGATGGCCTAATCCCAGGGGAAACCCACCTGGACACATTGAATTCCACACAATGAAGGCATCTCTTGGCCTACAGGATGCTCTCCCCCCCAGTTCACCACTCCTTCCTCACATGATGTGGCCCAACATATGTGAGGGAGTGCTCATATCAATGAGTCACATTGACCACATCCTTGTCCTGCAATCCTACTGCTCAAGAATCTCCAAATTTACAACAAAAAAGATCAATTTTTCTGACCACCAATTGGTTACAGTACAGTTAGCGCCAACCCAATCCCACACACAGGCGTCGCCTTGGAGAAAGCTTCACCCAGAAAATATAAAATTGCCCAAAATATCTGACTGGGTCAAAAATGAGGCTACAAACCCAGAATTCACTTCCCCAATTACTTTGGATCCCATTGGAACATGAGAAAATTTCAAAATTGATTTAATCAACAAAACCTGACATGTTGCATCACATAAGTACACCGTGGACATGGCTACAATCAAGCGTACCTTGGCGGAACTAGACCACCTGGAGATAAATACTCTGATATCTGGCTATAGCCCCAACTGGGGACACAAATGGACAGAAATATCTGTTCAACTTAACAATCTCATCTTTGAACACCAACACAGAATCAAAGTAATTAACAAAGGTAAGTTCATAAAGAAAGGTGAAACCTATCTGACATACTTTTTCCACCAATTCCACTCCCGTGGAAAACCAGCCCACATGCACACAGGTCCGCAAGACCAACAGCACCGTGGCAACTGACCCTGAGGAGGTCAAGGCAGAAGTACACCGTTATTACATCGAATTATATTGTGAAATTCCAACAGATTCACAAAAAATTATAAGAATTTATACAAAATGCCAAGATACAAAGTACACCACCAAATTACAACATACTATCCCTAATTACATGGGAGGATCTTTGGGAGACAATATGCGGTGCACCACGTAGGAAATGACCAGGGCCTGATGGGATACCCTACAAATTTAACAAAAAATATTTTTAACAAATCGCCCCCCTCCTATTGGCGTCTATGAACCAGTGCTTGTTGGAAACACGCCTACTACCAGGAGGCCATGAATCCTACGTTATAACCTTGTATAAAAAGGGTGACAAGTTGGACCTGGCCAACTGGCGCCCAATTGCACTCTCCAACACTGACACAAAAATTTTAACAAAAATTTTAGCAGCCAGATTAAGCGCAATTGCCTCTGACGTCCTATCACTCAGCCAGTTTGGGTTTATACCAGGGCGTTCAATCTGGAACAACATTCACCCTGTTGCAAACATTTTCCAATCCAAAGCAACTGGTGCCCTAGTCTTCTTGGATCAGGAAAAGGCGTATGACCGTGTTAGCTGGCCATACCTAAAAGAATGTCTACATGCCTTCAAAATCCCACCAAGATTCATAAAATGAGCGATGCTCCTAACAGAATCTGCAACCATGGTTGTATGCGGCCCTGGATTCCTAACAAACAAGATTAAACCACACAGAGGGCTCAAACAAGGGATTCCCCTCAGCCCACTGCTATACAATTTCAGCTTTGACCCACTCCTCCAAGTAACTGACTCACGTCTCATGGGGATAACTGCACAAGGACAACCAACAGTCAAGATACTGGCCTTTGCGGATGACTTCATAGCAGGTATAGCAAACAATGAAGATGGCCAACAGCCGGAATGCACTCTAGAGGAATACTCCAAGGTGAGCAATGCATCGCTCAACAAAAGAAAGACAGAAATCATCCTCTTAGGCAAATACACAAACAACTGGGCCATAACATCAGAACCTCATACCAACACAAGAAGAAAAAACCCAATCATTTTACCCTTTGCAACACCTCCCACCACCACTCCTGTCTGACACCTTGTAATTTGGCTAGAATCAGGGGGATATGCTAATGAGACAATGGAAAGTAACCTGTTACAACGGGTATCCAAACGTGTCACCTCCCTCAAGGGAAGAACCCCAGGATTAACAGGGCGAGTTATAGTTGCTAACTCGCTCATCACTCCAATACTATGGTACCTGGCCCACACGATCGCCTTCTCACCTACCTTTATAACTTCAATCCGCATGCTTATCCAGGGCTGGCTGTGGCCCAGCTCTCACCTTCTTATACGGATGGAAACACTATTTGGCCCACGCTCAAGCGGAGGCATGGGACTAATAGATTTTGAGAGCCACGCCAATCACATCCTAGGTACCTGGATATAGGAGATCCTTGCTCCAGACCTCCCAAAACAACATTGGTCCAGAACAGCAAGGACTAATTTTTGCACAGGCGCTCAAATTAACCAACCCACATAGCCCACCCAGACTACTTACATACCTTGCCAAACACCCTACTGCAACAGGTCCGCATGGAACCTCCCCTCATTTCAAACATATCCTCTGAACTATCCGCTGTATGGGATGGACCATAGAGAACACGGGTACTATACAGGGAAGGGAACAACCCAGCCCTAATTCAAATTAAAAAACCCAGAAAAACACCCCCAGAGAGATATACTTGCAACAACCCCAAACATAGCTAGGATAGAATACCTAGATATGTTGGACATTCCCTATGATTTAACCACACAGAAGGCAGTGTGGAAAATGACCTACCACCCACTCCTACAGCTGAGTATAAGAGCAAACGCCTGGCGCTGTCTGAGAAGGACCTATAGGATGGCGGACTGCTCCAACTCCTTCCACAAAACATGTGCAGTATGCGGAGGGGAGGGATCCCATCACCGCCTAGAAACATGCCCCCCAACCAAAGCTATATGGCAGGAAGTTGCACGCCTGCTTAAGATCCAAAACGAACAGGAATTCTTGATATCAAAGAGCATCTTTGTGCTCCATATTGAGTCACCAATCCCATCTACCCTCCGCTCCCTAATAATACCCATTGCAATGTGGACAATCCACAAAATTGCATTAGATGCGTTCAAGGGCACAGTCCCAACCATTCATGGGGTTATTAACAGATTCCATGACCACTTACTGGAGCACTTCCAAGCCTGGCTCTATGGATATATGAGACCAGGGCAAAAAGCGCTCATAGAATCATGGTTCCCACTCTGGTTCCTCCACACAGACCCTTTCCTTCACACCTGCTCCATAGCAGGGGAAACCCCCTCAGAGTAGCGCACCAACCCCCCATACCTGGCAGTCCCGCTGGCAACAGGGGTAACTTGAGTACCCTGAGGTGCCCACTTTTATATTTGTCAGTTATTTCCTTACTTTTCCATATATTTGGTAATGTCCGTCCCCTGGTCAGCTTACCTCAGTTAAATAAAATAAATTGTTAAGGCTTTTCTGAGCTTTGAGGCCGATTTTCATCCTTGAGGGGGTGGGGGATGACAGGGTGGGTAAAGATGAGCCTGGGGGTCCTGTTAGTGGCCCTGATTTAAACCTCCTCCCAACAGATCCCTTTTATATTTTCAACAAGGGATAAGCTGGAAAGGGGGTTCTTTGGGGCAGAACAGTGACCCACCACTCATTAGCCACATGTGCCAAGTCACTTAGTTGAACTGAGGGCCCCACAAGTGTCTTTGGTCCTCTTTTGCAACTGTAAGGTAAATTCCCACGGTCTAACCCAAGAGGTTGGATTTCCAGACTTACAACAAGTAGACTGAGGAAAGCTTAATAAGCTATAACTAGGCATCAATCTCTATATAGCTAAAAGACATTGTATATGGTTATGTAAGTATGTTTGTCATTATCTCTAAAAGCCAAACAAAATTTTCACTAAACTAGCACAGATATTTTATTTAATTGGATAATCATTGTAGGCAGGATTTTAGAGCTCAATAATAAGATAGAGAAAGTTATATATAAGATATGAGAATAATACAAGATTTTTAGGGACCATAATTTTAACTTTTGTAAGCATCTAAGAGCTCCCAGTGCAGGTGACTTTGCTGCATGAAATTCTGGGATACTTCCCCTGCTGCACTGGGGCTGCGTGAGCTAAGGCCCATTGCTGAACCCCAATTGGAACAATTATTTTAGTTTGCTTAAGTAATTTGATCGTTTATTTTAACTTAATAGTTTTAATGGTTTTGACAGGCAGTTTGCTAGTTATTCGATTGATTTACCAGAGTCAATTACTTTTTAAACCTATCTACGTTCATCTACAATAAAACTAAGTTAATCATTTAGAATCATATGGCTTATTATAAACCTAAGTACCACTGGGGGTTATAGCTTGTATACAATAAAATGTCAATTTATGGCAGATACTATGAGTTATAGATTGTAATAGTTTGTAGATTAGCAAAACATATTAACTTTTCCAAGATGATTAAATAACATGCAAAAAAGGGCTGCAAAGTGTAGTTAGTACTTGTAAAGAATGTAGAGCTCTTAATAGCTTAAGTTTTAATTACTGATGTAATGGTACCAGAAAAGAGAGGTAATGATTCCTTTCAGTAAGTATGATTTGGAATAAGCGTCCTGATAGTTCTGGTATGGTAAAAAGCATAGTAAATGATTTGTTACAAATTCTTAAAGAAAATATTAGGTTCAGACTTTAATTACTGAAATGAATCCATATTTTGGCCATGTAACTTTTAAGTTTCTCAATATCTGATATGGACACAAGGTTTGTGTGGTAATTAAAAAGAATTAAAGGTAATAAAGTTAAATATTATAAGATAATGTGGAAGCTGATAAAGAACATCATAAGGACAATAAGTAGAGCTCAATGTTTCAAACAATTCTAGAATGGCTAATTTAGAACTTGTTATTAATCAGACTCTAGAAAGCATGTTTTGAGCTATTTTAGAATGTTTATAAATTATTTAGGACAACCAAGGTGAATAGTACAAGGCATTTTATGTAACTGGATTTGATATAACTTCTACCTTCTTTTATTTATATTATAAACAAAGTTCTTTAATCATAACTGCAATATATTTATGCAAAGACATCTCACCCTAAGGTTATGATATCAATCTTTACTTAGTATCTTCTCTACTTTTTTATTAAAGATCCTTACTTTTATGTGACAACTCCGGAGTTACCTGCAATAAATTGGTTAGTAAAGTTACTAACAGGTGATGCCTTTGTAACAGTTGACCTGATGGAAGTCTTCTCAGTCTATTATTTAGTAATCCAATATTTTTAAGACCATTAGAGATAAATACAACTTCTTCTTTTGACCCCAAGACTAATTTCTGAGGAACTACTGCTTCACTTAATCTAAAGATATTCAACTAAGAATAAATTTAAGAATTTTTCATAGAATAATACCAAAATATGAAAAAAGATAAAGTTTGATATCTAAAAGGTAAAAAGTGAAGTACACTTAGAAATTTTGAATTTGATTCCCATGTATATATTCTGTTTATGTAGCTTTTGCATCATCTACTGGCGCTCATAAATGCTCTATATGCATTTATAATGTCTGTAGGTTGTGATTTTTATACCAAAGACCCACTTCTTGTGTCCAAAGGTGTCCTTATTCACTTTACAATCATCTTGTAAAATGTTCCTTGTTTTTATCACAAGGAAATGGCTACCTTTCAGGTTCATCATGCTTAGTATCAGGGCTGTCTGAAACCTTACAATGTGATATGTCATCATTATTCAATATATCATTTTGTAATGGTAAAATTGATTTGTTGTTTAGATTGGATACATTTGATACATTTTTAACTGACTTTGAAAAAGGAGAAGGATATCAATTTGACATGTATGTATGTTTTTTGTAATATCATTTTGTTTATTTGGGGCAAGCTGACCAGGGGATGGACATTAACAAAAGAAATAAAGTAACCAAAATGAAACTTGAGCAGGGTCAACTTTGTCATAGAAAGTTTTTCCACCTTTGGATTGGGACTCAGATTTTTCTGGTTATGTCATGGGTAAGGTTTTCATATTATTAGACCTACTAACTGCCAATAGCTTCCTTCAGCTGGCACCCCAATCGATGTGCAAAGGGCAGGAATCGAACCTGCAACCTTTGGTTGGTAGCCAAATGCTTATTGAATTGCCTTCCAGCCCCCATTTTTTGTATCATCATAAGCATTTATCTTGATGCATCTGCATTCTCATGGGTCTTGAGATCATTCCCAAGGTCCTTCTAGCTGGTGTCCTCAATTCTTTTTCTAGGTGTATAATTATTATTTCTATTAATGGTTGCCTCTGAGAAATATGATTAGATCCCCCTCCTCTAACATATACTTTGACAGAGAGGTTTAGTTATTTTAGTATATGTAAAGACATGCTTTCACTACATGCTCATAAGTTACCCATGCTGACAAATTAATCTAGGTAAAGCTTATAATCATAACATCTGTATGAGGTGAAAAATCATAAAAATTTATATCAAGACAATTTTAAAGGAGTGCTGATGATGTCTAAGTGATAATAAGATGATATGGCATTAAAGAATAAATTCAGGCATCAGAATCAAGGTATTTAGATAGAAAACTTTAATCTCTACCACAGTTCTATATTGACTTACAGGGTCTTTTATTTAGGGTGTATTTGGCCTCTATATAATTTATTATTAAAAAAAGTTTGATAGAAAAGCTTGGTAGGATATTGATATGGTTATACCAAGAACTGGATTGGAGAGATATAATTGAAGCATTTAAAAAGTGGGAAGCACAGAGTATGAATTTGGTTTAAGTATGAGGAAATATATTGCAGAAGAGATAGGGTTAAATTGCTGAATTTAAGTGTTTTTTGTGAAGCTATAGATCTAATGTACATCAGTAAGTAATCTATCATTCTGTAAGTAATCATATTAGAAAGTGAGCATAGACAGAAGATAAAGAGGATATCTATTATTGGTTGTAAAATCTTAAAAGAACAGTTTTATTATACTATAAAATTATAAAACTACAAGATGAATCCCTTCAGCGTTGCTTGGGTTTATAGCTTACTAGATAATTCTAATTGATTATTTTAGTTTTGACATGATATATGACTTTTGTCTGGGGATCCTATTAAAAATTATGTGACAAATACTGAAAATATGGTTATTGTCTGATATCATGCAATATGGATGGTATAGATTTGGTGTAGATAATTCTTTCCATTATTTTGTTAGTCTATTGGATTTTCTGATCAGAATAAAATATCTTACTTTGTGATTATGAGTTCTGTTATTTGTTATGTAAATTGAAAAAGTAGCTTTAGAGTTACTAGTAGAGTGATACACCTCCAGTTGGCAACACACATAATGATTGGCTATGTAAAATACTGTCTTAACTTTATTATTGATGTCATTAAGGTAGACACCAATTTTGCCACAATCTCCATGGTATACTGGCCAAGAACTTTAAGCTGATAGCTTAGTTTATAAAATTAATTTATGGGTTGCAAGATTTAGTTTTATCATGGCGCTATAAACCATTATCCAAATACTTTAATAATCCATGTATGAGAAATCTGATTTTCCCATACCCTTAATCATCAGCGTCATAATTTGGTGAATTAAAATTTATATATCTAGTATTTTCTGTTTGGCTCTGTTCAATGACTACTGATTAGGTCATCAAAATTATATGTCAATTTTTCTGTTTAGTATTTTTTGAAATATTGTTGGTATATTGTTAACTTTTTGAGGAGCTGTATACTCTTTCAGAATTTTAGCTCTCTTCAGCTTCCTTATTAACTGCACAGGTTTCTGATAAGAACGTCAATTAATTATCAATATTGACTGAAAATGCGTACTGATAGTATGAAGACTATAATTCAAGTTATTTGCTCTTATAGTCACCTTAAGCATGAAGTCCAAAACTAAACTGGTGTTTCTTCATCCTGGAGGTATCCCTAAACTGGTAGGGAACTCTTCCTACTTCTCTTCACGCCAAGTCCAAGAATATTTTGATGGCAAACAAAATAGACTAAGGATAACTGATCCTTAAACTCTTAACAAGAGTAAACTATACATTTAATGCATTACAGTTTAAATTTTAAAAGTAATTAAACTATTCCAATATCTATGTTTTTGATCAGCTTTATTAAGAAAAATACAGGGGAACCTATAAGGGAATTTGGCGCCCAACTTTTCTGTTGGTACCCCAATTAGAAATGGCAGCTGTTGTTAATGAATTAACCCTTCAGGGCCACGCTCAATGATGATAACCTCATCAGTTTAATAAGATTATCCTTTCAAACTAGAATGTGACCTTTCTGAGTTGAATAGAAGAACATGTCTCAACGCCTTCACTAAACCCCAGCAATTCATCCCTATTAGGTTAGCAACCTGCTTAGTTAATGAGACTCTTACCCATGAACTGCAGATCATGATACTCAAAAGGATAAATTGCCAGTTTCTATCAAGGTTTCATCAATTGCCTAGCAACTCTAAACTCCATTAGTCAATTGGTGACAGAACCTGACTTAATACAAGCCAATTTAATTACAAATACTAAAATTGACAATCAAATTGCTTTTTTATAGTTAGGGGAAATCATCAATGAAACACTAGAAATCTGCAGATCAAAATTTGATACATTACTCAATTTTTTGTTTGAAATTTCACTAAATTAGTTGTTAAGAGTGATTATAACTCCAACTTCCACTAACGGGATTTGTTCCCTAGAAGATAAGCAGATTATATGATAATATGACAAAGTTGGGTAATATGGTAATATCAAAATACCAACGTATGTCAATTCATGTAAAATGTCAAACTATTTAATAAATCTAATATATAAGTTAAAGGACAAAATGTAATAATATAATCTTAATATGATGATAAAGAATGTGTTACAGAAAGTTTCCAAATGAAGTACAGCTTGAAATATATATAAATGCTCTTAAGCTTCTATCAATAGGTAAAATTTTTAGATCTTATTAAACCTATTATTACTAAATATTTGGAAACCCTTTCAGTGAGTGCCTGTGTATTGAGTACTTATGTTCAGTGAGATACCTGAAACCCAATTAAACATATAAACTAATTTGATAAATTTCTTATATATAAATATCAATTTATAATGGTAAACATCTAATAGGTTGATGAATATTTATATTAAATACATAAAAAAATGGCAAAACTGAAGCTTATTTAAGATTTTGGTGTTATGCTTCTTCTAAGATACTTTATCTAGTTTCAAACTTTGACAGATAATGCTTCATTATCAAACTGCTATGAGCATGTAAATTAATATTAGAATTGGTTCAGTAAAATCTTTCTTTTGCTTCAATACCCAAATTGAAGCCAAATTCGGATTTTTAAAAAATACAAAAAACAACTACCTGATTGAGCCAAAACTTACCAATGTCAATGCAATCAACGCCTGCTGCCCCAGCTTGGGGTGGTGGTGTGCCGCCATCTGGCATCTTTCAGCTGCTACCAAAGTGCGCCCAGGCTGGCTCTGCTAACCCTCCCAATGCTATCAGGCGTTATGTCCCCCCTCAGGACTTGGCCCACCACCTCACCAGCTCTCAGGCGGTGCTCCAGAGCCCTTTGGTGCTCCCACGGAGTAATTTGCATTTTAGCCTCTGGGTCAAATATGGGAACCTTTTCCCATATGCAAGCGCAGCCATCATTGAGATGGCCACAGCAGTTTTCAAACCCGCCAGCTTTATTGACTTCCGCCCCTTTAAGGAGTATTTTGACCTTAGCTTCCGCTCAGAAGCTGATGCAGCAGCAGCAGCCAAGCTGCCATTAATCTTTAATAAAATTCCTTTGCCCACTGTTCACACCCAGCTCCCAGATGAGGCCACTTTAGTGGTCCAGTTCGCTGGGTTACCCTCTTTCCTTTCCCCCAAACGCCTCCGCCATGAGCTCACAGAGGGTTTGGCCATTTACGGCGCAGACCCTGTGTTGCAGTTTGTGGTTCCTGATGGGGCAGATCAGTTGGCAGGGCCTCATGCCTTTTCAACGATCCATCCATTTCATCACAACTCTCACCTTGTGATTCCCCCCGCACTGTGATCAGATCCACCCCTGATCACCCATTCTGGGCGCATGTCAAAAATGGCCGCGCCATTTTCCCCTTTTGCTTTGAGCTTGACCCCTCAAAGTGCAAGTGCCCCATAGTTGCCAATTCTGCTGCATCCACTGCTCAGGGCTTGGGCACTGCCCCAGCAGCTGCCTCACCCCAATTTTTTGAATGGGGCTCAATCCTCCCACCCCAACATTGGGGAATTCTGGCGCTGCTTTAAAAGCAGCAGCCAACCAAAATTTACAAAAATATAAAAATTTTGAAAATTTGACTGGATTACAAAATCCTGAGTTGATGGCTGAATCAGTTTCAGCTGAGCTGCCATGGTTGACAGCATGTGGCCAATAAGCTCCAGCCACAGCTCCAATTCCTGTTGCTAGCCCAGGCTGGCTGAATCCAATCCATTTGAGGCTCTCAAATGGATTGAGAAGGATGGACAGCCGTGCCACGTGAAGCCCAATTTTGCTTTAGAGGAGTTCTTCGTTGACCCTCCTAAATCGCGTTCCTGACATTTTTGTCCAAAAAATGGGTTTCACATTTATAAAAATATTAATGATATGGCAGTTGCAGCTGCAGATTCCCCAGCCAACACCCTCCTCCACCAGCAACTCCATGGGGCAATGGAGCCCCTTGTCAAGGTTATTCCTATCCCCAATTTTCCTCATGATTTTGAGGAAGATGCAAAGTATGAAATTGAGGAGCTTGCTTTTGGTGCAAGCCATGCTTGCATCTATGCAGCAAAAACTTCTCTTTTTGACCCCAATTATCCCCAAACCCAACGGCGCATCAACCCATTTACTTGTGTGCCAGCTTTCATCAATTTTGCTGAGCAACAACTTGCTCAATATGTTGAGGCGATGGACACCGCTGGCCTCACTAACAAAAAAACCCCCAACTATACCTCCTTATGCCCCATGTCGCTGATGCTCCCACCCCAATGCTGTCTGCCATGGTCCGCCAGCTAAAGTGGGCACCGGACAAAATTTTCCCAAAGCCTCCTCGCCTTCTGATATGGCTTCCTAGGCTGATAACCTAGGGGCTATATTAGGAATTTTTTAATCTATGATAATCCCTTTGTTTGGACCATTTGCAAATAAAGATGCGTGGCGGCTCCCCCTTTTGGGTTGGGCACCACTAGTACTAAAAAAATTGGTTCAGTAGAAACTGAGACTAACATAGACAATTGGCAAACCTCTAGTAGTTGAATATAGTTAGACAAAGTTTTAATTGGAAGTTAGAAATACACAGAATGTTAAGTTATCTCATATAGATGATTATAGAAAGAAAATTTAGTATGCATAAAAAAAGTAAAAAATATTTAAGTTGTTAGATATATAAATTGTAAGAAATAGTTGATCTGCTATATAGTAACCATTAATCAACATTTAATCTCATTTATTATAAGTAAGTGTTATGTATGTGCTGTTCTAAATTTGGTAATATACATTCTGAGCTGATTTAAGTTTTAATAGCCACCACTGTAACGTGGATTTTAATTGAATGTTAGTTATATTCTTATCTTAAAAAGTATTTTTACAATAACTTTATATTGTTTTAACCTATCAATATAGATCAAAGTGGAGAACCTAGCGCTTGGTGATTGCTATGAGCATGCATATTTTGAGAGATTATTTGGTAGCTTCTGATTTTATCATAGCCTAGATCTCCAATAACGATTATATATAGATAATTTTGAGTTCTAATAATTTTTAGCACTGTATATCCTGCTACTGGGCTTAAGCAATTGAAGTTCAGGTTTTTTTGTGCTTGTTTGACATACATATCAGAATTACAGAATTGATGCACAGTTTCAAGCCATTTGTTGAATTATGCTATAATAACATATAGCTGTAGTTGTATCAATCTAAGCATTGACTGGCAGATGCCTTATTATGCCACACCCCTTTTTAAACTAAAGCCACGCATCTTCATGTTATATATGGAATTGGTTATATCATGTGCTAAAAACTCTCTATTTTTCATAGTGTCATGGAAGTTCCAGGTATGCTGATATATCAGTTTTATTCCCTATTTTACCCTCAGATCACATTTATTCATTATATTTGTTTCTCTTTAATACCTACACGGATGAGACCATGAATGGTACTGAAGGTCATTCCTCACCAGTGAATATATAAAACAACGCCTTAACTGGTGGAATACTGGTGACCAGCACACCGCAGAAGGGGACAATTGAGCCTTTTCTTAGGTGAAGGTGAGCCAAGAAAGTTTCAGTTATAAAACAATAGTGTAATGCAAAATAATTTCGCCTTCCCAAGTTAGAATATTTTTAAATGAATACAACGTTGCTGCCAAGATTTTTTATAAAAAATGGCCCTCTTTTATACCTTCAGGTGTCTAAAATAATTTTCATTCCACCCAGAGATGCTGCAATGAGCTTTTACTATTATGCCAACATGAGCTTTAGAGGTTTGAATGTGAATCTTACCAAATTTGGCAACCCTCCAATTTCTAGAGTGACTCAAAGCCATGATGTGAGGTGCATCATAGGAGTGCCATCACTCAAACCTAAAGTCAAGAAGGAAATTACTAGACTTGGTAATCAATTAATATCAAATTAAGCAACAATGGCCCAGAACCCAGAAGTAGGGCCTAGTACAAAGGCCCCTGAACATCCAGGTTCATGGGTAACCACTGCAAGTCAGAGCTCACGGCTGCAAGAACTCTCTTATTTGGATGAAGCAATCAAAACAGCAGTCAGAAGACGTCTGACCAGAGAATTGTAAAAAATTCTTTTTACTAAAACCTTAAACTCCCAAATATTTCTCGAAATGCCATTTATTCATACCTTGAATTTTCCATGAAGTATTAAATACTTCAATTTTTATCTTAATAAAAAACCTTTCTACAGAATCCTAAGTTATATTTTTTTCATAACCTTGTGCTGTATTAAGTTAGTAATTGCCAGTAGCCAGTCTGAGATTGACCAAATACTCTGTTATCAGTTCCAGTCTGGAAATTACCAATTTGGAAGAAGATACTCTCTGTTGAGAACACCTTGGGGCTGATAACGCCAAGGAAGAGTTTAAAAAGATTATTGTTGAGCCTGAGGACCAACACATGTTAAGATTATTTAAGGGTGTCAAAAGGTTTGTCATGAGCGCGGACAAATTAACCAAATGATAGATGCATCAAGGGGTAGCATATGAGAGGGATTTGCTTACTGAGAACAATTTTGTGTTGTTAGTGAAGATTGTCTGGTGCCTAATCTGTGTGGAGTAGACCCCCTGATCAGCAAGTCAGCCTCTAAAGTTAAGTGAGCTGAGGTCAGCGCGCTGACTATACCCTTGATAAATTTCCCTTTTTTATTTTTTTATTGATCAGGAATTAAAATCCTTATATAATTTCACAATAAAGTTAGGTACTCTAAAGACATCTTCTCTTTGACGTCTTTATTTATTTTGATCTATCTTATTTGCCCCATTGTCATATAGCTTGTTGATATAAATGAGACTGAACTGACATCCAGAATTAGCACCCCAAGTGATATCCAGAATGCTGTTGGTACAGACAACCATGATAGTTGATAAAGTATAAAAAGGGGAAGTGCAATATGTGCCAAGTATTCTAAAAGGTGGAACCCATAGCTAAAAAAGGTACTCATGAACTAATAACCATAAAAAATTAAATAATTTTCAGGGAGATTATATTTCAGTAAAAGTTAAAAATAGAAAGTGAAGTTATAGAAGAACATGTTGGGGACTGCTTCCTTATGTACATGATTAAAATAAAGGGGGTGAGCATTAGGGTTACCCATTGCTAATGCAGAAAGAGATATAAGAATCAAACACTATTAAGATAAGAATAAAAAAATCTTAGGTGTACAGGCAGATCACCATGACTTCCATTCAGATTACTATTAACAATTTTAAAAAGAAAATTGTGACTTAGTCATGGCCTTTCAGGAAAACGGTCTGTTCTGCAGGGCGCGCCCATAGCCAGTTATAGTAGAGCTGATTACAGTTCAAATTGAATGGATTTGGTATGACCAAATATGATGGTGGCGGGCTAGCAATATCATCGCCTAAGTCAAAAGGCAGGGAAATGGCTATTTATCCCAAATTCACATCAATTGATTTAATTGCGTTTGATACCAGCCTTAACCCTTAGGGGTGACTAAGACCCCATTAATGTTGGTTAAGGCACTATGGTGGCGACAAACTACCTGCTGCCGGCGACCCCTGGCCTTCACTACCTCCATTCAGAACCCTTGATCTTACCCACCTACTTCTTGGTGGTAGAAAGGATTAGAAGGTGAGAAACCTTCAGGGATTAGGCAGTGACCCACCGCTTTTTCACCACATGGGCTAAATTGCACATGGTGATGAAGGGGTAGCAGCCTTCTTAGCCCTTTCTTAGTTCTGTGCAGGAATAACTCCCTGTTCAGGGTAGGAGTTGCTCCCCAGGACTTAAATTATCCATTCCTCTTGGAACAAGAGGAGCTCTGCAGCCAGAAACCTGGGCCAGCGTGTAGATTTTATGCATCTTTGTGAACTTGAAGGCCATAATGGCCATGATCTTTGGGGGAGGATGAGCAGCTGTGGTGTTGGATGAGTAAATTCCTCCTCCAACTCTTTCCAATTTGGCAAAATCCCTGGCGCTTACCCAACCATTCTCATATGAAGTGAAACCCTTCCAAGAAACCAGGTATTTAACTGATGGAATTTATGAGAATCCAGAATGGCTTCTACCTCATCCTCTGGTAGTCCACTACCAATATTGCCTCTGGTGTAAATGGGAGTTACCCTTAGATAAAGAAAGCTAAGCCGCATGGAAAACATTGTGCTTCTTCCAATAGAAGGGAAGCATCAGTTGTAAAAACCATTGCTCAAGTTTATTTCTACCTCATGAGGTCCTAAATTCTTAATTGCAATCTTCCTTGAGGGTGCTCTTATCTGCAGGTAGCAGTTATACAATATAACTAAGAAGCCCTTCTTGAACTCAGAAGTAATAGGATGCTTACAATATGCAAAATTCTTGTAGTCAGAGACTACCTTAGTTAGGTGCTCCTGCACCAGGTTTTGGATGTCCCAGATTTTCTGCAGGCATTATTCAGCATCAGTCACCTCTTATCAGAGATGAGGGCTGACTTAAAGAGGAATTATACCCCAGAGTTGTTTATAATGGGAGAAACTGATGTAAGAGCGTGTTGCATCATTATAAGAGAACTGCACCAATGGAAGATTAGTAGCTGTTGAATGATTGACTGGATCTAAATCATTTATTAAAAACCAAAGAAATCCTAAGTATATTTGAACTTGAATTTGTAGCCTAGCGACTTTGCTTAATTATATTTGACTATGATGACATGGGCTCGAGGGCTTTGTTGGTTAGGTCAAACTTAAATTTAAGTTTTGATTTAATGACTTGGGCATGTGGGCTTTGTTGGTCTATGTCAAAATTAGTTTTTAATGTCAGTCGAGTTTTCAATCAAATTAATTACTAATTAGTGATATGAATCGCCTTGGTATGTGCTGCCAATTGCATGTGAAAGTGAATTGGTTCAGCTATTTTGAAGGTATGATGAAATGCCAATTCAAGGATGATGATGGTGTTTACTCTGACTCTGAGGCTGAGCATGATGCCCTGAGTTGAAGTATTTGTAGATGTCATTACAAACTTTTTATGTGGCCAAGGGTCACTGAAAAGTAAGGCGTCATGGGTAAGATGTGGTTAACATCAAACCCTATAAATAACTTTGCATTTACACTAATAAAATATTCTTTAACTTCTGGATTAAGTTTCAAATTTATCTTATAACCTTTTTGCGTTATCACTTTATTTTATATTAAAGTCGATTTTCACTTGGGATCAGTAGGATCAGGGCAGCGGGCCATTGTCCAAGTGAAATGACTGGGTATACAGTTAAAGTATTACCAAAAGCTATATCATAAATTAAAAGCACCATCCTGTCTAATGTCCTCACACAATAGATGCTCAAAGCTGTAGTTTCCACCAAACAACAAACCAGCCATCAGGTGAAGCCCAAATCTTCAACAATGGCGCTCATGGCTGAGACCACAGATGGTGACCAGTATCGACGTTTGAGTGCCCAAATTTCGCAGATGAAGGATGAATACACCAAAAAAATTAATTACTGGCAAACCCAAATTGAGGCCCAACAGGCAAAAACTAAAGACTCTATTGATCGTCTTAATCTACAGATCAATAATATCAATGATGATGTTAATGCTATCAATGAGTCAAACAATAATCTCCATGAAGAATTGAACCAGTGCAAGAAGGCAATGAAAGAAATGGACCAAGTGATTTCCACCTTGCAACTACAAGCTACTAGCATGAATAAGGAAATAGCGAAATAAAATTAAAAACTAAAATCATGTTAATTGGAAAAATAAAATCAACGAGCAAATTTGAACTCTGACCGACGGGCATTGTCAGTGTGCTACAACCCACTCAACTGGAAATTCTTCCAAATATTATGAGGATGAAGCTTCAGAAATAGCTACCAAAATGGACGCTGGGCCACGTTGATAACTGCCTAGCAATATGATTGCTTTGGTCAACACTAACACCTCAAACCAGGATACAATGCCCCAACGCCCTAGTACGCCTGGTTCTGGTCAACTAAATAGTAATCATGATAACCAGGAATGGAGAAGCGATAATTTCAAACCAGCAAACCTGCCAGCCTTTGACAAGAATGGAAGTATTACCACCTTTGTTAAACATTTTTAAATGGCTATGCATGGGGCCAGCGACCGCAACAAAGCAGCCACCATGATCAACTGCTTGGATGAGTGGAGCATTGAGTTGATTATGCCTCACATTAATGAAAATCCAACATATGCTGAAGTCAAGGAGGCCGTGCTTCATGAATTTGGAGGTCCATAACGGATGTTGACCAAAAAATCCAAGTTTGTGAACATCAGCTTTAAGAAAGATGAAGCAATTGATAAATTTGCGGATTGATTCTATTGTGAAGCTCAAGTTCTCTTAGGCGCATGGGCTATGGTCAATTTCGATGCCAAGATAGCACTAGAGCATGCAGTAGAACCTTACCCTAATCTATCAAACACTCTATTGCCTGCTTTCGTGAAAAACCTTGTGACATCTGAATTGGTTGACTGTTTACACAGATGCTCAAAAAATTATGGCCCTCCTAATACTGGTTAAAGATCAGGAACCACTGCCTTTGCTGGAAAGTCCTTTGAAACCAGTAAGAAGATTAACACCTCACAGCCAGTGAGTGAAATTACTTGCTTTAATTGCAATTGTAAAGGTCACTATGCTTCCCGATGCCATCAGCAAAATGTCAATATAGTCCTTCCTAATACTGTTCAGGAGGAGGGAAAAGAACAAGCACAATAGATGAGGGATGCTCTATTGTGCCTGCAACACCAGTCCCACCTGATTGACAAGCAAACGATGGCCACAGGGCCTTGCTTAACAATAAAAACGATTCTATTTTAGTATCAAATGAAGATTCCTCAAATGTACATGCAGTAAGTCGCTCCCAAAGTAAGGTTGTCACACCTGAAGCCTCTGAAGAAGTCGCTAAACCCTATGTGCAACAAATACTTGAAAATATTCCAACCGTCGGGCATGGGGGAATAACTAAGTTCAAGGAAAGAGATTTAGTAGTATATTGTGACACTCATAGTGGAGGCTGCGCGCACAAGCTATCCTCACTTTGGAAGGGTCCATTTATTATATTGGAGAAATTGTCTGAAAATGTATATACCATTAAGGATCAAGGCGGCTGGGTTGTGAATCAAGTACATGCTAAGTTTCTTTGTCCATATCATAAAGAATAATAAGATAAAAAAATAATAATAAAAAGAAAAAAAAAATAATGATAAAAAATAAAAAAAATAAAAATAAAAAAGTAAAAAGTAAAAAAATAATAATATTTGCAAGCCATAGAGTTTATTTTATAGATTTAATGCCTCGCTGGCATTAAAACTAGGTATCCCCTCTTCAGTAGGGAAGTAGAGCGCGACCAAACTGGAGAAGCCTGCAATGGAATTGGAGATGCGCCAAACCCAAGGAAGCTCAGCACCAGGCACACTGGCCCTGTTGGCTTAGGAAAGGCTATCGAGATAACATTTGAACTTTGAGGAATGTGAAGAATTAGACAGAGTGACCAAGAAAGAAGAGTATCTATCGCTTATATCCAGTCAAGGAGGGGGAAGTGTTGAATGGGTGACAGGATATAAATCGTCATTTATTATAAACCAAAGATATCCTAAGTATATCTGAACTTGAATTTGTAGCCTAGCAATTTCACTTAATTATATTTGACTATGATGACATGGGCTCGAGGGCTTTGTTGGTTAGGTCAAACTTAAATTTAAGTTTTGATTTAATGACTTGGGCACGTGGGTTTTGTTGGTCTATGTCAAAATTAGTTTATAATGTAAGTCAAGTTTTCAATTGAATTAATTACTAATTAGTGATATGAATCACCTTGGTATGTGCTGCCAATTCCACATGAAAGTGAATTGGTTCAGCTATTTTGAAGGTATGATGAAATGCCATTCCAAGGATGATGATGGTGTTTACTCTGACTCTGAGGCTGAGCATGATGCCCTGAGTTGAAGTATTTGTAGATGTCATTACAAACTTTTTATGTGGTCAAGGGTCACTGAAAAGTAAGGCGTCATGGGTAAGATGTGGTTAACATCAAACCCTATAAATAACTTTGCATTTACACTAATAAAATATTCTTTAACTTCTGGATTAATTTTCAAATATATTTATAACCTTTTTGCGTTATCACTTTATTTTATATTAAAGTCAATTTTCACTTGGGATCAGTAGGATCAGGGCAGCGGGCCATTGTCCAAGTGAAATGACTGGGTATACAGTTAAAGTATTACCAAAAGCTATATCATAAATTAAAAGCACCATCCTGTCTATTGTCCTCACACAATAGATGCTTGAAGCTGTAGTTTCCACCAAACTACAAACCAGCCATCAGGTGAAGCCCAAATCTTCAACAGTAGCCCAAGTGTCTTGAGCAGCACATGCATAGAAGTGAAGATTCTGCTCAAGGATCTTATTGAACCTTTGTGTCTGCCCATTAGACTTAGGAAGGTACATCATAGAGTGGCATGTCTTGATATTCAAAATGGCTAGAAGAACACTCCAGAAATGGGCTGTAAACTGGGGCACTAATTACTTACCTCTCCCAGGGGTAGAAAAACATGGCAAACGCATGACTGACAAAGAGCTGGGCTATCTCTTCTGAAGAGAATGCTGAAGAACATGGTATAAACAATGAAAAATTTTTTCAAAATGATCTTACCACAACCATTCTGGCATAAAAAATATTGTAACAAAGCATTTTGACTATAAAGATAACTCATACTGAAGTTCACGGCCATTCTACCTGTTGCAGCAGATGTAGCAGGCCATTTTTACATGACCTGACTGATTTCACCTGGGCACAATTGATGTATTTTTCAATCCAGGTGGGAATATCCTTGAATATACCTGGCCAATTCTGACTGTTTCAAAAAAATTAAGGCATTTCTTGTTACCCATATGTTCTACTGCTGGATGGTCATGGTGATTGTAGATTACCTCATCATAAAGCTGAAAAGATACAAGCACTATATTCTGTAATAAAATACTCATCTTCCAGAATAAAATATGTTAAATTAGGGACGAATGCAACAACTAGTTGAACAAAATCCAGACCAACCATGAAGGATGTTTAACCTTCCAGCACAATGGAAAGCAATGGTACATTAGGGATCCCAGTCCACCACAGAAACTGTGGTGGAGCAATGACTGAGATCTGGGAAGGAGGAATGAATGTGGTCAAATCTTGTGCTTTCTTATTGGTAAGACTCAAAAAGGGGTTGCGGCTCAACATGTTTGGAAGAACATTCAGAACACCCTTGTAAGTCCTGGGGATTGCCTTCTGCACCTCAGTCAGGAGGTGTATACCTTCAGATAAATAAAGAGGGGTAGAAGGCTGTATCACTCCTCTTTGACCAGGGCAATATAGCCCATTTAGTAGATGAAAGATAGGTGACAGCCTACCCCTGAAGGTTTTCCCTTTACCCCTCTTCCCAACTTCAATGAGTTGATGGATAAGATCCAGGGGGTATGTCAGGAGGTGGTGGTGGTCATAGGCCATTGCAACAGAAATGTCGCGGCTCCCCACCTTTCCAGAAGGCAAAATTTCCAAGTTTAAGGATAAATAATGAGGGTACATTGGATTCAAAAAATCAAATCATCTGAATTGAACTTATACTTGAGACCACACAACCAACGTCCCACCTTACCACCACTAAGGGTAAGCCCACCTCAAAGAGTTCAGATGTCATAAACCCATCCAATTAAAAATTGGACCGCCCTTACCTTCCTTAACCAAGAGCGCAACTGCTAGCCATTTAGAAATCATTTTTGGCTTACTAGGTGGAATTGCGCCTCAAAACTTCTGCAAAGTTTATTGATACCAACATGGCTGTCCAGGTTAGATCTGAATTGTTATTAATAGTGCACTAGTGTGTCAATCCACCAGAAAATGATTGCAAAGGAATTCTCAGGCATCAATGCACCCCTCCTCTTATTCTCCACCCATTTAGCATATAAAGCAGCAATTCAAACAGGTTTTTCTGTGCTTCATATTTCTCTTTCACTTACCATATTTGTCCAAAAAACTATTCTCTTGAATATCCATTCTTCATTGAAATAATAAGTTTATGGTGTTAATTCCAGAATGTGTTTCAATACTGGGATTACCTAGCAAGATAATAAAATTTTCCCTACTTACTCTATACCATACATTGTGGATGACTATACTGGCGGTATTCTGTTTGTTGCTGTAGGTGGTAACCCATCTTAAATGGCTGTGCATCCTTATTTATCAGCAAGCTGCATGACAACTCTTTACAAACTTGTATTAAAGATTGAAGCTTCAGGTTGTGATAAGTCTGACCCAGATAATGTGCCAACTTCTGTGACTTCTTCAAAAATACACGAGGGCTTGGTGATCTTCTCTAACTACCATTTCATTTAACGCTTCCTGGAGCAGTTAAAGCAAATACATTAGTGATAATGCTACTGCAGCAAGCTCCTCATCATATCTTGTTCATGATTGCCCTGATGAGGAGAAATTATAGGGAAAATAAGCTACCAGGTTTCCACCCCTTCATGATCCTGGAATAACACATCCCCCACTTCTGCGCTGAGACATTGCATGACACAATAAAGGTCTTGTTAGATCTGCATTCTTGAGGACAGTGGTGTCACAAAGACCTCATTGATGGCATCAACCTCTTGCTGGCAAACTTCTGTCCACTTGAATAGGATGTTTTTACCTGTCAAGTGGTAGAGGGGTGCCACCAATTGTGAGGAATCAGAGAAAACTTCTCAAATAAGATCATAGTTTAAAATACTTTACAAAGCTGCTTCTGCATTGTGGGGGTAGGCCACAAGAGAATGGCCTCAAGGTATGGGGGAATGCCATAATCTTTTACAGAACCAGGTTGCCTAGGAAAGTGACTTCCTTTTGAAAATTCACACTTTGAGGGTTTTACATATAAATCTTCTTTTAGCAAAGGAGAAAACACATCATCAAAATTCTTTTATGATGCTCATGATTTGGTGAGTGTACCAGGATGTTTTAAATATATAAGCACTATGCATGTAAAAGGGTGGTTAGCCTGGCAGGTAAAACTGCTTCCACCCTAGTGCAAGTTTTGAGTTTGAAACCTGTACTGGCTAGAAAAATTCTCTGTTGTATCTGTCCCAAGGTCGACCCACCTTGAATATTAAAGCACTGTGCAGGTAAATCAAAAATTACTTATGATGTAGTCAATCATGTTTTGAAATGTGGAAGGTGCTTTTTAAGATCAGATGGCATTACCTTGAATTGAAATATCCCCTTCTTTGTGTGGATCACTGTGAGACACTCCTGACCTTCTTTGAACCAGATTTAATTTAATTCATTAAAAGAACAAGTTTAGAAAAGACTCAGGATAGTGTAATTGCATGACCAATTGTTTGCTCCAATGGCAGATGATAGGGTCATGTAACATTAGATTATATGTTAGTCCGCACAAGGGCGTAGAATCCATCAGCCTTTTGGAAAAAAACAATAAGAGTTTCAATAGGCGAAGATTTAGGAACATCTGCCCCTTCTGGAGCATATCTTACAACCAACCTCTAACGCATTATCCTCTTTTTTTGTTATATAGATATACCAGGAAGCTTATATTTATCAAATTCACCAATAATTGTAAAGCCTTATCATACTCATAGTGGGGTGAGAGATGATTAGCTTTTTTCCATAATAAAAAATATCTTTACAAGGCAGCAACTCTTCAGGGCAACTAGGTGCTCGCTAATTAAATGAGGATTTCACTGTGATGAAACTGACTGCTCTTGCTGGAGTGATCGTATTAATGAGAGGGAAATTACCACAAAGCCACATGTTATCAAAGTTCAAGATGTCAGCTTCCAGGTTGATACTAATTTTTTGACAACGCCACTAACTTACATAAGGATAAATGAGAATATTAAGGTTTGACACCGCGTGAACCAGTCACAAAAGCTGAAATTATGCACAGAAAATGGGATAGGTCATTTCGCTCCATAACAATTCACAGGAGCTGAAGAAGCTCTCAATACAGAAGATCTTATCTAAAAATACAGATCCAGATCCTAATAAACTTTTAACCTAATTATTTCTAGACGCTCCTGTATACAAGAGGTCCTTGATAATTACCAAACTGGATCCCAACTAATTTTAAAAATAATGAAAATTAATTATGATCCTGAAAACTTGCAACTTCAAGGGACATAACTTTTTGGGGTTGGGGTAATCACCAGAATATCAATTGGACTAATTTCAGGGAGAGTAACAGTTTCTTCCACAGAAGGGGTTACATCACTATCTGCCATTGTACCACGGACAATAGAGGCATCAATGAATCTAGAACCACCTGATTCCCAAAGGCGTCCAATAATAACAAAAGGAGTCGAACAACCAGAACAGATAACTGCAGGGCTGTAGGGGAGAGTAACAGGAGCTGGAACATATAACATCCCCACATCAGCGACCTGTCCAACCTGGACATGATGTGGGGAGAAAGATGAGCTAAACACACACTCAAAACTGGGGTATGAGTCAAGGTTGCCTGGGTCAGAAGGTAATTTTTAACCACAGCATAGAAGCTTTGGCTCAAGGAACGTGGTAACCACCTATAAACGACCAAATTAACCAAGGGTTACATGTTCTGCTCGTACAATAAAACAATTGCATCACCCAATTTAAAAAAGAAGGGTGGAGAAGGCTAAGAGTTTTAGTCGTGCCAATATGTCATAGAGCTTACTGAGATAGATCAGACTGAACTGCCATCCAGAATGAGCGAAAACCCCAAGTGACAGCCAATACAGTTGGTACAGTTGGTACAGCCACTCAGGATAGTTGATAAAGAGTAAAAAGGGGAAGTGCTATTATTGGATAAGTATTCTAAAAGGTGGAACCCATAGCTAAAAAAGGTACCCATGAACTAATAACCATGGAAAAAATGAATATTTTTAAAGGGGTTTTTTAGGAACAGTTAAAACAGAAAATGGAGTGCCAGCAGCACCTGTTGGAGACTGCTGAATTACAAACTTTATTGGGAATTAAGGGTGTGTGCATTAGGGCTACCATTTTCCAATGCAGAAAGAAATCCAAGGATCAAGAACACTATCATAATAATAATAAAACAAATCTGAGGTGTGCGGGCAGATCACCTTACCTTCCATTCACATTACTATTAACTAACTTACTAAATATTGTGAGCTAGTTTCAGCCTGATAGGCTAACGGGCTGTTCCATGGGCGCGCCCATGTTCAGGAATGATAGAGCTGATCCCAATTACTATCAAAATGGACTTGTGATGCCCAACCCTGTTAGGG
The DNA here is from genome assembly GCA_022478985.1 of Massospora cicadina. Taxonomy (NCBI): domain Eukaryota; kingdom Fungi; phylum Entomophthoromycota; class Entomophthoromycetes; order Entomophthorales; family Entomophthoraceae; genus Massospora; species Massospora cicadina. The sequence continues at coordinate 8,744 of JAKSZP010018837.1, read as the reverse complement.
GTGGGCTTACCATACTATCACTTAAGTTGAAAGGAGAGTAAATGGTTATTGAGCCTGAATTTGTATTGATTAATTTGATTGCATATAATTCTGGCCTCTGGCCCTTAAGGTGACTCAAACACCGTTATGTTGGTTAGGGCACTGAGGGGTGACAAACTACCTGCTTGTGGTGATCTGGTCTCCACTACCTCCTTGAACAACCCCTTAATTCTCCCCCAACTCCTTGGTGGTAAGAATGATCAAAGAGGGTAAACCTCTAAAGGATAGGCAGTGAACTATCGCGTTTATCCATCACATGGGATAAATTGCATTTGTTATGAGAGGAAAACAGCCTTCTTATGCCCCTTCTTGGTTTTGTGCAGAGACTCCTCCATGTGCAGGTGCAGTGGTTGCTCCCCAGAACTAAACCTATCATCAATATCTACCCTATTTTAGGCTGCACCCAACAATTACTGGCCAACACAATGTATGATAATTTTTATTCACAGTGTTAATTCACCATCCTTTGAGATGAAACTAGAATCCCAGTTATTCATGACAACTTGGTGTTCCTGCCAGGGATGATACCCTGTAATCTGTGAGCAGCTTGCCGCGGACAACTGAATGCCATATTCTTTTCTAAGACCCTGAACAAAAAAGAATTTGGGGAAGCTTTGCCATGGCCTAGTGGAGGAGTGGTTGCACAATTATAACGCTTAAATAGATGATTATGATGTGAGCTTCAACGACGCTTGTGCAAAGTGGCCAGTCTGCTCATAGGACAAATCCACAAATGACACAGTTCCCACCTGCCTTTTGAGTATTTAAATATTGGCAAACTCATGCCAAGGAGAAATTATGAGTATTTCAACCCAGCTTTGCAAAGTAGATTGCCAAATAAACTTGGAATATTTTAGCAGTTTCACAAGATTTTGACCAAATTTATGTAATTCTTAGGTAATAAATTCAAATAACCTACTTAAAATTCAAGGAAAGGGGTGGAAGGCGAGTTGGTAGGGCGTATGGCTACCAACCTGAAGGTTGCAGGTTCAATTCCTGCCCTTCACACATCGATTGGGGTGCCAGCTGAAGGAAGCTATTGGCGGTTAGTAGGTATAATAACACGAAAACCTTACCCATGATGTAACCAGAAAAATCTGAGTCCCAATTAGAGGTGAAAAAAACTTTCTATGACAGAGTTGACCCTGCTCAGGTTTCATATCAATACTTTCTTTCTCTATTTCAGTAATGTCCATACCCTGGTCGGCTTGCCTCAAATGAATAAAATTCAAGGAATTAGATCAGCAACTCCTTGACTGGCTTTTAGATGCCCTTTGGAACCCTTATTTCGTTGCAGTGTTATTGGCACAGCCTACCTGTGTAGATCAGGCAATCATGCCCTGAGAAATATGCATAGCTTATTAATTGCCAACACTAAGAACACTAAGCCGCCACACCCCATGAGGGCATTAATCTTGACTTGAACAAAACAGAAACTGAAGATATTCCAAAGCTGTAGGAATTCATGCCTCTAAGTGAGGTGGATCGGCAAATTAATGCCCTCATGGAGCAAGATTAACAGTTGACCATGCTGGTATAAGGGCAACAACCATGCAACAACCTTTATTGTTTTAACTGCAACCAGCTTGCCATCATTTCCACCAGTTCTAAGCTATCTATGTGCAATGCCAAATTTCTCACCTTGATGGACGGTGCTCCAATCATAGAAAGAAATATATTGGCCCATGCCCAATCTGATAAAACCTGTTAACATATCTCAGCCTCATATGAGATGGGCAAATCAATCTATAATTGGGATGTCATCAATACAGTTGATTAAAAATACATTTGCACCCTCAAAGCCTGTGTTCCAGAATCAATGCAATTACAAAGCTCCTTCTTACAAAGTCAATCAACATATTGCATTATTGAAGGATTAGGTTGCTGAAAAATGCAAAATTGAAGAAGCCCATAACCAAATCCAAGTTACCAAATCCACAAAGAAGATTAATATTGATGATTTACTGGATAATAATACCCTGAAAACATCTGATCCCAAGAAATCCCCAGGAAAGAACATGATGACCCTCTTTGAGTACATTCAAATGCAAAAGAATTGCCATCAGAATTTGTTAATAAGCACCATTGATATATTGGTCAAACTACCCAGACCCAAAAACATGTTAAAAAACTTTGAGGAAACCCCAAAAAACAACAAATTATCCAGCAGGTGCAACAGATTTTACCAAATCAGCTCATCTTTAAAATTTTTACCAAAATTCTAACACTCAACAAATTATTCCTTATCACACTGGTTGAATTTCAGCCAATAAAATTTATAGAATACTATTATTCCTAAATTCCTAAATGATTTATGCAAGTTAAGTCCTGCCTTAGAAAAAGCTTTTCTTTAAGACATAGGACTTACTTGACTCTAAAAAAGTTACAAATCTAAGGCCCTTATCACCAACCTTAAAGCCTCTCATACCTTGATATCTCTCTTTGGGTACATCTTTCTAATTTTCCTAAACTCTGGGTCATCAGCCATTATCAGTACTAAGGGCTCCTGCTTGACATTGTTTATGAAGATAAACAATAGCAACCTACTCTTTTAATGGAAAGAGGATCTCAACAGACCCATTGCAGCCAGGCCTTAATTTACTTGTGAAACTTTCCATCAATATATGATTTATTGACACCGTTACATTTAAAACAAATATTCCCATGGCATTATCCTGACAAGCTCTCAAAGAGTCTTTGATACTTGCCAACTTTGAAAATGACCAATGGTACATTTAAAACAATCAAGATATCAAACTATTAATCATATATTATAACAACAATGCCATACCTGAAGACCCACCTTATCAACTTATATCATACCTATGCACCAAGATCACTCAACAATTACAAATAAAAAGTCTCTTGAGGAACATAAGAATGAGGAATTTTTCCAAATAGTTCTAAAATATATGAGGATAATATTAAGCAAGACACCATCAATGTAAATTTATCCAATATTGATAAGCACCATATTGATATAGAAAATACAAACCCAATAGCTCAAAGACCCTAGCAATTGCCTCAAACCTGCAAACAGTCTGTCAAAAACAAAGTTAGAAAGGATTGGCACTGGATCCATATGACCCACATAATCCCCCTGGGGCTTATCTGGTAGTTATAGTGCCCATGAAAATAGAAACCTCCAAATGTGTATCAATTAAATTCTGCTCAACAAAGTGAAAAGAAAAACGTATGCCTATTAACATTGGTCTCAGACATATACACGCTATGGGGAGAAAATTTTTTACTAACGTTGACTTGTTCTCTAGATATTATCTAAATTGAATGGATGAAGATTCAATTAAAAAACCTTCTTTACCAAGTATCACCAATTTAAATATATCATAATGCCATTTGGTTTTTTTGGTGCACTGCAAACGTTTCAGAAAGGGATGGACAACTTACTCAAAATCTGATCAACTGCTGTGTCACTGTATACCTTGACAATATCAACGTTTATTCTCTAAATTTTTACAACACTTCAAAGAGCTGGAAGTTGTATTTGAAAGAATCTGAACAGCCAACCTCAGTATCAAAAGATCTAAATTAACCCTGTCACCCAATTATTGAAACTATTAGGACATATTTTTATGCTGCTGGACAAAAACTGACCTTGAGAAATCATGTCATTCTATCCTGGACATACCCTAATAACGCTCACAAATTATTTAGCTTCCAAAACAAAAAAATTATTATCATTTATTTATAATTAACTATAGATAACTCTTTGTCACTATATATTGTCTATAGAAGAAAGAGGTACTCTGGGAATCTAACCAACTTAAATGACAAAATCTGATAAACTTCAAAATTAATGACTTAGACACATATGCTAAATTTCATAAAAATAGAACTTTTCAAGTTTTTACTTATTAAGGTATCATTGCCCTCAGAGAAGTTTTGGCACAACTATTAGATGATATATGCCATTCTGTCAAATACATTTCCAAGAATTTTACTATTGCCAAACTAATTATTTCACCAACAAAAAAGTTATTTTTTTCATCATATTTACCTCAGTAAGTTTTTAATACTACCTTTTTGGACCAATATGTCACCATCTTCACCATTTACTCTGCCATGTATTCAATATTCATTATTTCAGTTCCCAATAGCTGATTAGTTTGATGACACTATGAGCTGATGGAATTTAATGTTAACTTTGTATACTTTCTTAAAAGTCATATTATGTTGCTTATGGTCTTTCTCACATCCCATTAACTATAATAAAATCCAAGCCATTCATGTGGAATCAACTGATTTTGAACCAGAGTAAATACAAGTTTTATAGTTTTTAGACTTTTTGCTCCCTGTTGAAGTAACCAATGAGAACCACTTTAACCTCCAGTGAACCAAGTTTCTGATTATTCAAAATCAACTCAATGTTTGAGCTAAGGAATCTATCATCCAAGTGGTCCCAAAGAGTTTAAGTCTAAATCACTAAAAAGAATCTCACAATGATGTTGGATATTTTGGAAAACAAGCTATGTGGAAATGCTTATTATCAACCTATTGGCAGTCCTAAACCTACGCTTGTTTGCAACTATGTCACCAACTGTCACTTATGCTAAGTATCTGCCAGCCAATTAAATCCCACAAACCTCTTCATCATATTGTTGCTAGTAAGCCCTTCACAATATGAGGAATTGATTTTAGATCATTCCCTATTACCAGCAATATTTGCAAATACATCTTATTTGCCACCAAGTATTTCAACAGATGGCATGGTGCTAAGTCTGTACCTAAAGCTGATTCCCTCACCGTTGCTCAGTTTTTATAAAGAAATACTCACTACTTATGAAACCCCACATAATATATATTAGACATGGGTTTCTTTTCAATACCAAACTATTTTCCAATAAAATTGCTCAAGTCAAAGAAAGCATTCTATGTTTACATCTTACAACCTTCAGTGTAACAAAATGACTGAAAGGCTCAATCAAACTTTGGTATGCGCTTTTGAGAAAAGCTGCATGGATAAAAAATCTCTCTTTTGCTTCAATAACTAAATTGAACCCAATTTTAGATTTTTGAAAAATACAAAAATGACTGCTCAATTGAGTTGAAGCTTACTGATGTCAATGAAATTGACTACTGCTACCCTGCCTTGGGGTGTTAGTGCGCCATCATCTAGCATCTTTCAGCCACTGCCAAAGTGCGCCAGGGCTGTCTCTGCTAGCCCCCCTAATGCTACCAGCGTTATTTTCCCCCTCAGGACTTGGCCCACCATCTTGCAAGTTCCCAGGCGGTGCTCCAGAGCCCTTTGGTGCTCCCACGGAGCAATTTGCATTTTGGCCTCCAGGTCAAATATGGGAATCTTTTCCCATATGCAAGTGTGACCATCATCAAGATGGCTATGGCAGTGTTTAAACCTGCCAGCTTCGTTGATTTCCGCCCCTTTAAGGGGTATTTTGACCTCAGTTTCCATTCCAAGGTTAATGCAATGGTAGCATTTAAGCTGCTGTTAATTTTTAAAAAAATTATCTTCCTACTGTTTGCACCTGGCTCCTGGATGAGGCCACTTTGGTGGTCCAGTTTTCCAGGTTGTCATCCCACCTTTCCCCTGAACGCCTCCATCATAAGCTCATGAGGATTTGGTCATCTACAGTGCAGACCCCATGTTGCAATTTGTGGTTCTGAATGGAGCAAATCATTTGGCAGGGCCACACGCCTTTGTGATGATCCACCCATTCCATTTTGATACCCACCTCACAATACCCCTCACATGGTGATCAGATCCACCCCTGATCACCCATCCTGGGTGCACATCAAGAACAGCCATGTCATTTGCCCTTTGTGCTTCAAGCTTGATCAATTAAAGTGCAATTTCCCTATGGCTAACCTCCACTGCTTCTGTTGCTCCTCCCTCCAGCATTGGGTTGGCAGCCAGTTTGGCCCAATTTTTTGAATGGGGTTCAATTCTCCCACTCCCAACCTCAGAAAATTCTGATGCGGTTCCAAAGGTGGCAGCCAATCAAAATTTGGAAAATTTTAAAAAAATAAACAATTTGACTGGCTTATGGAATCCTGAGTTGATGGCTGACTCAGTTTAAGTTGATCTGCTGTGGTCAACAGCACATGGCCAATTAGCTCCTGCCACTGCCCAATTTCTGGTAGCTGGCCCTGTACTGGCTGTATCCAATCCATTCAAGTCTTTCAAATGGTTTGATGAGGATGAACGTAATACCAAGTCAAGCTGGATTTTGCTTTAGAGGAATTTTTTGTTGATCCTCCCAAATTGTGGCCTCTCCATTTTCGCCCAAAAATGGGTATCCATTATATAAAAATATCTTTAAAATGGCGTTCAAAGCAAGGCTGCTCCCACCAACACCCTACTTCACCAGCAACTCCATGGGGCAATGGAACCCTTTGTTGAGGGTATTCCATATTCAATTTCCCTTATAACTTTGATAAAGATGCGAAATACAAAATTGAGGAGCTTGCTTTTGGAGAAAGTTGCGTGTGCATTGATGTGGCAAAAACTTCAATGTTTGACCCCAATTATCCCAAAACCCACCGGCACATCAAGTCATTTACTTGTGTGCCTGCTCTCATCGCTTTTGCTGGGCATCAACTTGCTCAATATGTTGAGGCAATGGATACTCTCATCCTCATCAATGAAGAAAACCCACAGTTATACCTCCTTATGCCTCATGTCGCTGATGCTCCTACCCCAATGTTGTCCGCCATGGTCTTCCAGCTAAAGCGGGCGCTGGACAAAAGTTTACCCAAAGCTTCTCACCTTCTGACATGGCTTGCTAGGCTGTTAGCTGAGGTGCCATATTAGGAATTTTTTTCTAATAATTCTTTTGTTTGGCCCATTTGCAAATAAAGATGCGTGGCAGCTCTCCCTTTTAGGTTGGGCACCACTAGTGCTAAAAAAGCTGCATGGATAACCCCAATAAATGGGCCAAACAATCAACAACTATTTATAGCCTTTACACAAAAATACACCACAATTCAAAATACCCCTTATAAAATCCTGTTGGAATCAAGTATCAACCCAACTCTAATATTTAAAAGTATGATAAAATTTAACCAAATTAGTCTGAACCATTGCAATGCTGCCTCCCAAAGGCAAGCTTAACAGATGAAAATATGATATGAGGATTAACTCAAAAGTATTAATAATTTCACCCTGGAAATCAGATTATAATATTATGAACGAACTACTCAATTACAAATCAAGAAACTTTAGCCCAATTTTGTAACAATTGAGTTTGTCTCAATTGTTGCATTTTGAGACAAATTCAGACTTTCTGAAAATGAGTCAAATCGTTTAAAAAGGCTTTTGGTTTAATCAGTTTTTGGCGCTGAGTTGTGCCACTCCCAAATTTTAGATTAGGCTCATATGAGCCTAATTAATGATTTGAGTGAGGCCCCCAAAGGGCAGCCTTTATAAGGCACACCTGCCAATTCTAAAGCTCACTTTAGAATTTTACTAGCTTTATTTCCTGGAGATCATTGTCAGCTGCTCCCCAAATGAGCTCTGTTTAGCGGGCCCTTTTTATCTCCAGAATAAAAATAAAGGTTGTTTTTGGGGTTATCATACCTCACTTACCTGTTGAGCTTTTTTGATATTCAGTTTCAAGAAGCTTTCACATGGTTGGGTCAGACCAACCGCTATTCAACTTTGCATAACTAACTCATAGTAGGAATGTTTGGTGCTATCAGTGCACCAAACCTCTCCCTACTCAAAGTTAGGCTGCTTTGGTGCTGTTGGTGCGCCAAATTATCATTTACTATATGGCAGTCATAACTGGAGTTTTTCTGACTGTTAAAAATTTCTTGGGTCCCTTCTGTCAGGAGAGTGTCTATAACTCTCCAGTTCCCAGCAAGGTGATTCAAGGTGCAAGCCACAACGCCAGGGAACTAGTCATCAGAGTTATTGGGAAAATAGCCCTGCAAAGGGTGCTAAAGCTAAAGGTACACAGGGTGTCAAGAGAGTGTCTATAACTCTCTTGTTCCCAGAAAAGTGATGTGGAGCGCGAACCCACATTGCTAGGGAACTAGCCGTTAAGAAAATGGGGAATGAGGCACCTAGAATGGTGCTTGAGCAGGAGGTAACCCAGGCGAGGGTGTAAAGCACCACATATGAGAACAGGTAAGTAAGAAACCTCCCAACTTGAGTAGACACCAACAGGGGGTCCATAGTTGAGGGTAACTTGGAGTGAGTAGACTTGGGTGTCTTGGTCTGGAGGGGACCTAAACAGCCCAAGAAAGCACCTGGAATTTGGGTAAATTGTGATAATAGGTAGTGGCCCACATAGTTGGAGACCGTCCTGAAGAGGTCCACCACCATGTTCTCCCAAGGAACCATTGTAAAAAAATGTAAAATAACGGTTAAATTTATTAAAGAAAGTCAACCAACAAGGAATGTTGGTTGCAAAAACATACTTAAAGTGTGTCAGGGAACTTTGGGTTCTGCAGAAATGCGCCCAAGCCTTGACACTCCAATAAATAGATGCTTCCATCCGTTCTAGTAAAATACACTGAGAGTGCCTTCACTCAAGTAATCGATTGAAGCAATATACTTTACCTGAGCTTAGAATTTCATAGCTAGAGTGGGACTCAAACCCTTGCTCTCCAACCAAGCGAATTGAACTGTCCTTGTTCATAACATAAATTGTTCATTTTAGTGCCTGGGCCGCGATCAGAGGCTGGGCGTTTTGCACCTCATTAGTATCAACCTGGGCATGCTT